>CM039579.1:32450922-32590684 GCA_022457205.1 Saccharum spontaneum | reverse complement strand
CAACACTCGTCGTGCTACGTATGAAGCCGCTGAGACTGGTGGCAATGGTGCAGGAGCTGGTGGAAGTGGTGCCAACAATGTCAACCACCAAGAACCACGTCCAGAACCACATTTGCCCCCTCCTCCGCCGCTTACCGCAGAAATGTTCTTCACACAGTTTCTTGGAAGTCAGCGCAGTACTGAACAATCACAGAGGAATATGGAAGACTTTCTGCGCACCATCGCGGAAAATGTTCAAAGGGGAAATAACCAAGGTGGTGGCCATGGAGTGAACCAGTACAGCAGTTTCAAGGATTTCATGGATACGAGGCCACCTATTTTCAAAGAAGCAGCAGAGCCACTTGATGCCGAGGAATGGATTAACACTATGGAAGATAAGTTCCGTGTGTTAAGGATGACAGAAGTTCTGAAAGTAGAGTATGCTGCACATCAGTTACAAGGACCAGCAGGAATGTGGTGGAAGCATCACCGCAGTACTTTTCCTCCTAATGCCCAGATCTCTTGGAGGGATTTCACTGAAGCTTTTAAGGGAGTGTATATTCCCCCAGGGTTGGTTGAGATGAAGCTTGGAGAGTTTTTAGCCTTGAATCAGGGTACCAAGACGGTGACACAGTATCTGCATGCCTTTAATAATTTGTGCCGCTATGCTCCAGACATGGTTGACACAGATGCAAAGAAGATTGCTAGTTTCAAGAGAGGGTTGAGTCCGAAGATGATGAAGCATGTGGGTACCAATACCCGCAACAGATTCAACGACTTTATCAGTGACTGTTTGAAGCAAGAGAAGAACAATAATGCTTACACCGCATCCAAGAACCGCAAGAGAGTGTTCGAGTCAGGACCATCCCAGTCCAGAGTTGTCCCTGCCAACCGTTCATCTTATCGTCCGTCCGCACCTGGTGCGAGGTTCAGGCCGCCGCAGCATAAAACCCAGAACTACAAGGGGCCACAGAAACCGTACAAGATGGCAGTGCCGCCAACAAAGACCAACGCAGCTGCAGAACAGAGCAACTCCAAGGGAGCAATAGGGTCTGCTGGTACAGTGAAAGGGCCCTGCTACAACTGTGGTCAGCCAGGTCACTTTTCCAAGTTCTGCCCTTATCCGCCTAAAAAGAAGCAACAGACTTACAATGCCCGTGTGCACCACACCGCCATTGATGAAGTTCCTGAGGGAGAGCCTGTAACTGCCGGTAAGTTTCTTGTGAACCATCACCCTGCAGTTGTTCTTTTTGATTCTGGATCTTCGCATTCTTTTATGAGTCAAGCATTTGCACGGAAGCATGAACAACTATGCACAGAATTGAGTTATGGTTATCGCATAAGTTCAGCAGGAGCTGATGTGTTAACCAATAAGATGGTTAGAGGGGCAACCCTTGAGTTAGGTAGTCGGAAGTTCAGAGTGAACCTGGTAGTTATGCCTAGACTAGTTTTGGATGTAATAATAGGAATGAACTGGATGAAAGACTGGGAAGCAGTCATAGATACAAGCAGTCGGATGCTTACCCTTAAAGATCCCCAGGCAGAGGGTACTTTTCAGGTACCATTGCCTAAAAGAACAGATCTTGTGAGTGTGACCTGTGCCATGGAAGTTACTCCTATCCATCAGATCCCAGTAGTATGTGAGTTTCCAGATGTGTTCCCAGACGAATTGCCTGGCCTTCCTCCAGATAGAGATGTTGAGTTTGGAATCGAGTTGATCCCTGGGACAGCTCCAATTTCAAGGAGACCTTATCGGATGCCTCCGGATGAATTAGCTGAGTTGAAGAAACAGTTGGAAGAGTTATTAAAGAAGGGGTTTATTCGCCCAAGTAAGTCTGAATGGGGATGTCCTGCCTTGTTTGTAAAGAAAAAGAAAGAGGGTACTCTCAGGATGTGTGTGGATTACCGACCTCTTAACGCTGTAACCATCAAGAATAAATATTCACTGCCTCATATTGATGTTCTGTTTGATCAGTTAGCTAAAGCTAGAGTGTTCTCCAAGATAGACTTAAGGTCGGGATATCATCAGATAAAGATTAGACCTCAAGATGTTCCGAAAACCGCCTTTTCTACCAGATACGGGTTGTACGAGTATCTTGTTATGTCATTTGGACTAACAAATGCTCCTGCATATTTTATGTATCTGATGAATACGGTTTTCATGCCAGAGTTGGATAAGTTTGTAGTTGTCTTCATTGATGACATTCTAGTATACTCTGAAAACGAGAAATATCATGAAGAGCATCTGAGAATTGTCTTGACCAGGTTGAGAGATCATAAGTTATATGCTAAGTTTAGCAAATGTGAATTTTGGTTGAAGAAAGTTCCTTTCCTCGGTCATATTCTATCTGAGAATGGAGTTTCTGTAGATCCGAGTAAAGTGCAAGAGGTTATGGATTGGAAGACTCCAACCACAGTGTCAGAAGTCAGGAGTTTCCTAGGCTTAGCTGGTTACTATCGCCGCTTTATCCCAGACTTCTCGAAGATTGCCAAGCCTATGACAAGTCTGTTACAGAAAGATCACAAGTTCGCGTGGACAGAGGAGTGTGAGACAGCTTTCCATACCTTGCGGAAACTGTTGACCACTGCTCCAGTTCTTGCACAACCCGACATCGAGAAACCTTTTGATGTGTTCTGTGACGCATCAAAAACAGGACTAGGGTGTGTGCTGATGCAGGAAGGAAGAGTAATTGCTTATGCCTCCCGGCAGTTGAGAAAACATGAAATCAATTACCCGACACATGATCTTGAGCTTGCCGCTGTAGTGCATGCCTTAAAGATTTGGAGACACTATCTACTGGGTAACGTGTGCAACATTTTCACCGATCATAAGAGTCTCAAGTACATTTTCACCCAACCAGAATTGAACATGAGACAGCGGAGATGGTTAGAGCTGATCAAAGACTACAACTTGAATGTACAGTATCACCCTGGGAAAGCCAATGTGGTAGCTGATGCGTTAAGCAGAAAGTCACATTGTCTGAATGTGCAACCCTTGCTTGAAGATGGTTTCGATCTAATGCACCCTGCCGTGCTACAAAGTATTCAGGTCAGTTGTTTCTTGGAGAGTAAGATTATAGAAGGTCAGAAAACAGACAAGGGGATATTCCACATCAAAAAGAAGATTCAAGAAGGACCCTCAAAACACTTCAGGGTGGATGAGCAAGGTGTGTTGTGGTTCGATAACCGTCTTGTTGTTCCAAAGGATAGCGAGCTTAAGAATAAAATTATGGATGAAGCTCATCTCTCTAAGTTGTCTATTCATCCTGGCAGCAGTAAAATGTATCAAGAACTAAGACCTCGTTATTGGTGGACCAAGATGAAGAAGGAAATTGCAGCGTATGTAGCCAGATGTGACACATGTTGTAGAGTAAAAGCAATTCACATGAAGCCTGCCGGAATGCTACAACCTTTGTCAGTACCAAGTTGGAAGTGGGATGACATAAGTATGGATTTTATCACGGGTCTACCCACTACTCAAAAAGGTCACGATTCCATTTGGGTAATTGTGGATCGTCTTACTAAGACAGCCCACTTTCTGCCTGTCAAAACGGAATATAGACCACCTCAATATGCTGAGAAGTATATTGCAGAGATTGTGAGGTTGCATGGCATACCAAAGACTATAGTGTCTGACAGAGGGTCACAGTTCACTGCTCACTTTTGGGAGCATTTGCACAAAGGTTTGGGGACTAGTCTGATTCGTAGCACTGCCTATCATCCTCAAACCGATGGTCAGACTGAGAGAGTTAATGCTGTTCTAGAAGATATGTTAAGAGCTTGTGTGTTGTCTTCCAAAGGTTCATGGGAGTCATGGTTACCATTAGCAGAGTTCTCATACAATAACAGCTATCAAGAGAGTATCAAGATGGCACCTTTTGAGGCTCTGTATGGCCGAAAGTGTAGAACACCGTTAAACTGGATTGAGCCCGGGGAAAGAAGGTATTATGGTATTGACTTCGTAGAAGAAGCCGAAAAGAAAGTTCATATCATCCAGCAGAATATGAGAGCAGCCCAGTCACGTCAGAAAGGTTATGCAGATAAGAGAAGGAAACCGCTTGTGTTCGAAGTTGGCGACTATGTCTATCTAAAAGTTACGCCAATGAAAAAGAAAAGGTTTGGTGTGCGCAGAAAGCTGGCCGCCAGATTTGTGGGACCTTATAAAATCCTAGAACGGAAAGGTCCTGTGGCTTACAAATTGGAGTTACCGGAGTCAATGGGTGCTATATTCCCAGTTTTTCATGTATCACATCTCAAGAAATGTTTGCGCGTTCCAGAGGAACGGATTGAACCTCGAGGCATAAAACTGAAGTCAGATCTGGTGTATCGTGAGCAGCCAGTTCGAGTTTTGGATACCAAGGAAAGGGCTACTCGAAACAGTGTGGTGAAAACGTATAAGATACAATGGAGTCATCACGATGAAGGGGATGCATCTTGGGAAACGGGTGAATACTTAAAGAACGCCTATGAAGATTTTTATAATAAATGGTTCGTAACCCAAATCTCGGGACGAGATTTTTATAAGGGGGGAGGGCTGTAACACCCCGGTGTTATGCAATGCATTTTTGCATGGCAATCATATTGCATATCATTCATATCGTTATAATCATGTATGATAATGGTATAATTCGATTAAAATAAAAGCTTAAACATGCTACATTTCACGGATTAAAATAATATGATAATCACATTATATCAAAAGCCTTGCAACCATAATTCTTACATCACTTGGAACCTTAGTTCAAATTTTGGAGCTCAAATTTGGTCAAAAACTTGTTCAAAAACAATTATGAAAAATATTCAAAAGTATTCCCTAATTTAGCTTTTATTTTGTCATTTAAAATCTATTAGGAATTTTGAAATGGCCCCTTAATCAAAGTTGTAGAGAATTTAATTTTGAGCAACTTTTATTTTTGGGCCAAATCCATAAAATGCTTTCTTCTTGTTCAAAATTTGGTTTGAAGTTTGAAATGCATTTAAATTTGAAAATCAAAAATCAAAAATGGATTTTCTCCTTCGCGGGCCGCCGCCAACGGTTCGGCCTAGAGCCAGAGTCGGCCCGTCTCTCGCGCGCGCGCGCCCGCGCTGCCCCGCCGCGGCCCAGGCCCGGCCGGCCGTCTCCCTCCTCCGCCCGCGCACTCGCCGTGCGCGCTGGCGCCCCGGCAGAGCTCGCGCGCCGCGTGGCGGCCGCATGCCGGCCAACAGCGGCCGGGTGGCGCTCGGTCGCCCCCACCAACGCGAGCGCCCGCGCCTTAACCCCCCCCCGCGCAGCACATCGCCCTTCCTCCCTCCGCTCTGCCTCCTCACCGAGCGCGACTGCCATTTCCGCCTCCGCCACCGCACGCGCTCGCCGGACGCGCGCGTTCCGACGAGCTCCGGCCACCGCTGACCTCTCCATCTCGCCACGAGCTTCCTCTCTCTCTGGCGCACCCCGTGCTCACCTCCATTTCACGCGGTAAGCTCCACAGCCCCGCCAATTGCTCGCCGGAGTTCCGGCCGAGCTCGCCGTGGTTCTCCGCTCCGTGGAAACCCCGCCTCCGCCTCTTCTTTTCCCTCACTCGCGCAAGCACCTTGTTCGCCTCCTCTTCCCGGTGCTCGGACACCATCTCCCGTGCCGTTCCATGGCCGGAGAGGAGCTCCCGCCGGTGAGCAGCGCCGCCGAGCCGCCATGGCCGGTGGCAAGCTCGATTTCGAGCTCCTCCGGTCGTGCCAATGGTACCAACGGGTTCGCCTCGTCTTGGGGATCACGACGGTGGTGACCTCGTCGCCGGCGACCTCGCCGTCGTCGAGATCCGCGCGGTCAGCGCCCTCCTTGACTCGGAGCGGCTGACGCGTGGGACCCGATTGACCCGCGGGCCCGCCTGTCTGTCTCTGTGTGCGCGCGCGTGTGTAGATCACCGGGTGCATCTAGCAGTTCAGCGGCTGGATTTAAAAAGGATTTTTGGAAATGATTTTTCAGAAAATGTATAAATGCTTTAGAAAAATTGTAACTTGCTCATTTTAGCTCCAAATTTGATGAAACAAATTTCTATGAACTCTTTAGGACCAGATCTATGAGATAAAATTGTTGCATGTCAAATTTGATGAACTTTTCTGTAGAGTTTATAATTAAATAGTAAAATGGCTGTTTTCTTGATAAATACTTAATAAATCCTAGAAAAGTCAGAAAAATATGATTCCAAATTTATTAATCTTTTTGTGACATGTACTTTCTAGGGAAATTTTATAGCTTGGGTGTTCTGTAGAAAAATGTATAGTTGTAGTTCAAATGCTTTCTATCACTAATGTTTATTATTTTTGTTATTTAAATAAATTTGAATAGAACATACAAGTGATAATTTTTCCATAGTGTTTGTTTAGTTAGTAGATAGTAGAAAAATTCCTAAATCTGTTGTTTGATACTTTTCAAAATGTAAAGTATTTTAAATAGCTATTTTAGGCCTTAGTTTGTTATTTTTGTATAGTAAGTTCTAATTATCCAAATGCAGTAAAAATCTTGTGTCATGCTAGTTTTGATAGTAGTAATCCACTGTAATTTTCTAAGATTTTTATGAGCTACTAAAATATGTGTTGCTGTTCAAATGTAGTGCTAATTAGGGTTTCCCTTTTTATTCTTTAATGCAAAGATAATTAGTAAGGTATACTTTGGTGTATCTTTGAAGCATCTTGAGTGTTCAAGTGCTCTTGCATGGTAGAGAATAGTAGTGGTAGTTTTCGAGTACATGTTCTTGGATGACGTAGACTACCTTGTAGAAGAGTCATAGTTTCCACATAATCCGATGACGTAATACATTCATTACACCGCATACATTCCGCATCATCATCATCTCATGTCCCTTCTGCATAGCACTTATGCATGTTGCACTCATACTTCTGCATCATACAGGATCGCAGGAGGTGGTTCCGACAGTAGTTCCCGAGGACGCAGAGGAGCAGCTCGAAGTGACGGAGCCGGAGCCAGCAGAAGCAGAAGAGGAGTCCGGTGAAGAGCTTCCGGAGTGCCCTGACCATCGTCCCAGTACCTTCGAGCGAGGCAAGCCCCGGAGCATTTCTCCCTCGGTTTGCAAAGAATTAATTATTAATCTCACTTAATCTGATGCATTAAGTTTAGGAGTTGTTTGCAAACGTTGCTGCATTATACCTTGTTCCACCTTGTTTTACCCGCTCCTTGTCACCCTGGTGTCCACGGTCAATACTGGCTTAGCTTGCTTAGACCGGTAGAAGTCGGGTGATTGCCTGTCATCCGCGAGCTATAGGGGATTACCTGGTTGTATGTGAAAGAAATGTCATGTGAGAATAGCTAAGTGTGGAAATGAATATGAGACCGGGCGGAAGCTTGCAGGGTTCTGGACTGTAGTGTCTTCCGTCTGTGTCGATTAAGGACCGTCCGATGTCGGGCCTCGGGTCATGTTGAACGCATGCCTCACATTTAGCTGGCCGGATAAAGTACCTTTCGACCGCGAAGCCGGGAGATTATTCGGGCCGAGTAGATTGCCCGCAACGCACTGTACCGGAGCAGTAGTGGCAGGAAACGGGGGCGCGATGATAAGGCCAAAGAGCAGTCGGGCGGCCCCCGGGTACATGTGGTTCCTGGCAAGCTCGCGACTTTACCTGAATGGTTGACTCGGTGACCAATACCTCACTTTAGCGGGTGAGTGAGGTTTGTGTGAGGAATAAATTACCAGCTGATCAATAATCGATTCGAATCGCCATCGTTCACTGGATAGTGAACACTTGACTTGAGTTACTTCATCGTAGTAATATGGAAGCAACACTTGGATAGTTATGTGGGAAATGACATGGTAATTATTGTTAAATATCAATGGTGATCCTTACTTGCTTAATTACATGGTTACTTCAGCATAAAGTGCAAACATAGTTGACAGGAGAATAAAGAATTAAAAGATGACATGCTTTTGTAAATGATTTGGTAAACTAAAAATGCTCTTTTTGCAAATGAGTCAGCTACCCCACCAAAAAGCCTATCATGATCCTTGGAGTCTTTGGTTTTGGTTCTGTCGGGTAAGTCTAGCTGAGTACCTTCTCGTACTCAGGGCTTTGTTCCCACTTGTTGCAGATGGACAGATGTACTATGGTTATTGTATCAACTGTCTCTACCCTGCGATGGGCGAAGCCTAGGACCATGGGCAATGGTCACTCACTACTCCTCGCCTGATGCTTTTGTGGGAGATGATCGCAAGCTGGCACTGTATTTTGGAAAAGATGTGCGTGTGTGTGCTTTGAACTAATGCTTCCGCTACTTTATTTGAAACCGGTTTGTAATAACTATGTTTAAACTCCGATGTATTTTGTGCCGCAAACTACTGTGTAACTTATGAAGGTAATCGCTGAACTTATTACGATCTTGGCTGTGATGTGAAATGGTTTGAAATCCGTCGAGATTTCACGGACTACCGGGTTATACGGGCTTAAGTTTGGTAAATTGTCCGTCCGTTGGATGATTTTCTTACTTAATCTCGTATAATTGGGCGGTTCTGTTACAGCCGTCGCGCGTCGCCTTCTTCTCGACGGCCGGCCACAGCTCCGCCATAGCCGCCCTCCACGTCGGCAGCCCCATCCGCCACCTCTCCGCTTCAACTGAGCGCTCTAGCAGGTCTGTGGCATGCCCCTGGTGCTCCCTGACCTCTCTAATTCGTCTCTACCGCCTCGCCGTGGCCGGCGCATCGCTGCAGCACCACCGCGTCCGCCATGGACGGCGGCAGGCCACTGCACCACCGCAAACCACTCCGTTTGCACCATGACTCAACTTGCGGTGACATCCTGAGCGTGCTGAGCCAATCCGCCTCACCGGAGAGGTCGCCGGCGGTGACCTCAGCCACCGTCCGCCGGAGTTAGTCGGAGAAGCCCGACTTGGGCCGATTTGGCCTTGAGCCATTTGGTTTCGGGCTGGACCGGTTGGGTCGGGCGGGGAGAAGGATGGGGGCTGGGCCAGGGAGAAAGATGGAAAGGAGGAGAAGCGCGCGCGGTTGGGCCAGTTGGGCCGGAAGGAGAAGAGGGTAGCCGGCCTGTTACAACTAAGGATGAAAACGGTCGGAAACGGTCGAAAACGGACTTACGATATGGAAAAACGAAAACTGTCGGTTCGGGATATTTCTACATTTAGCAATTAAAGAGTACAAAAAATAATTGAAAATGATTGTGAAACCAATTGAAACTGACAATTTTTCATGTTAAAAAACGGTTCACAATATAGAAAACGAAAACGGTCAGTTCGGAATATTTTTGTTCCGTTTTCATCCCTAGTTACAACGGTTTTTGTTTTTCCTTTTTTCTGAAAATGCCATATAATACTAAATTTTGTTTATTTCATTGTGAAATATCTAAGGCTCCAAAAATAGTAAAAATTTTTGTGTGAGCTTTTCAAGGTGTAAAATATCTAGGAAAAATATTAAATGCCAATTTTGATTACTTTTTGTATGTGATTTATTTAGCTCAATTAAATGTTAAATGCAACTTTTAGGAATTTTAGTAATTAAAGTATTAATCCAAAAATCATGAAATTTGTTTGGACACTGTTTTAGACTATAACCAATGTATAGAAAAAGTTTGAGCTCAATTAGAGGAAGTTTAATTTATTCTTAATTTATGCCTTAATTATTTACTCCCTCCATCCCAAATTATAAGACGTTTGACTTTTTTTACCCCAAGTTTGACCACTCGTCTTATTCAAAAAATTTGTACAAATATAGTCAAATTTAAGTCATTCTTGAAGAACTTTTATTAATATACCAAGCTACGATAAAAAATTGATATTTTGCACAATTTTTTTGAATAAGACGAGTGGTCAAACTTGGTGTCAAAAAAGTCAAACGTCTTATAATTTGGGATAGAGGGAGTAAGTGATTAATTAAATGTTAAATCAATACCTTTAAGTGTTGTATGCCTTTTTGATTGAGTGATGACCTTAGGTCATTAATTATTAATGATCTTTGGCACCTTTAGTTAATTATTTAAGTTCTTGATTAACTTGTTTATTAAAGAATTATTGATATGTGAGTAATGTAATTAGCATATGTCATTAGTAGTTAATAACTTACTTATGTTAATATTTAGTGGTCTTGTGGTAGAATTACTTGTTATTAGATGCAACCTCTTGGGTAAAAACAAAGTTATGGTTAGTTAACCTCTAAATTAACCTTGTTGGCTTGCAACTATACCGCGAAGGAAAGTTGTACTCAAGTAGATAACTAATGTTTATCCTTTCTAAATGTCTCTGGTATGCTATGCTTTATTCATCATCATGCATCACGCATCATGGCATCCATTCCATCATGTTAAGCATGCATATTTTATTACGTATAGTGTACGAGATGAGAAGATGCGTGTTGATCAAGTATCGGAGCAGGTCCATCCACCAAAGGTGTTGGTGTCTATTGGAACTCTCTGAGGGAAAACTAACTTCTCTGCAACAAAGGCAAGCCCCGGACATACAACTACTCTTCTATTTCATAAATGCTTTATTACACTTTAAGTCTAGTGTGATGTGCATTAAGTTAGTAGGAGTTGTTCGATACCGTTGCTGCATGATTACCTTGATCTACACTTATATCCAGATGATATCCCACTAGTATGTGTAGGTCGATCTCTTATGCTTAGTAATGCTTAGACTTCGGTAGAAGTCGAATGGTGATTTCATCGTTCGCGAGAAACAGGTTTACCTTTGCTTCTCCTGATCTAATGACGGGTCATGAGAACATATGAATATGAATATGAATATGGTAATATTAAGCTGAGACCGGTCGGTGGACTTGCGTCGGGAAAGGAGTCCCAATGTAGTGTCTCCGACTGTGTCGGTTAAGGACCGTACCGTTGATTGAATTGCGTGCGTCGAGACTTTGCAACTGGCCACATGCTCCGGTAAGCCTAAGACCTCGGTAATGCCAACATGTGAACGGCCAACCGCGCACTGGGAGTGGAGAGATGGCAAGAGTAGTGTGTACCCTCGTAGCCAATGGCTGGATTAGAGGTGTACTGTACTCTCAGGTGGCGCTGGACCCGATCACGTTTTGGAGGATCCGAGTGAAGGTTGATTTATGGAGGTTAGAGTCCTACATATCTCGTATGGTTAGGGATCCCCAGCTGGGTATAATCGGTTCGAATCGTCGTTGCTCTTCGGTTATGGAGACTCGATTCTCTGTTCATCATCGTAGTTAATAATGGTACAGGGTGATTATGGAAATGAGGCAAAGAGAAGAATATGAGATGTGATGCTTAATACAACCGATTGAGATAGAATAGGTGCAAATCTATCTATGATAAGCTTCACTAAAATTGATGCTAAAACTTGACTAAAACATTGAAAGTAAGGATCAACGCATAGTAAAGCTTTTCTGCAAAACTCCTCTTTTCTAGCTCCGCTACTTCCCTTAAACCAGCATATTCTTGGAGTCTTTCCTTTTTGTCGGGTAAGTCTTGCAGAGTATAATTGAGTACTCAGGGTTTGTTAACCCCTGTTGCAGGTGCTGACTGGTGCTACTAGTCAGGTCATGTCGGTGGGTTCGATATGACCTGGTTATCTTCTCCTAACTTAGGTGCTCTACCTAAGTTGTCTTCTGTAGTTCTACTCGACTTCCGCCATTTAAGTTAAGTTTGTAAAAAGTTAACTTAATCATGATTTGTAAATTTATTGTTATTCTTCCGTACTCTGATGTAAAGTTTTGTAACAAATGCTGTAATGTTGTAGTTACTCCTTTGTTGATCCTGTGTGAGTTGTAAAATGTGGATGATTCGGGTTTCCCGAGGACACCTGGCAGACTTCTTAAGTACTGTGGTACACATGTATGGTGGTTAGAGGTCTTTTAAGACGATAACAAGTACATGTGGGCCATATTATTTAGGAGGTTCTGCCACATCTGCCTGCCGAGAAAACCTCACGGCCCTAACATGTTAGAGAGACCTATGGAAGGCTTCATAGTGTACCCTACATTCTCACCTTGGGAGTGTTAGGGGGTCGACGAGCCCCGGGCATTTGGGCAACACCACTCACGGGTAAAGATGCACGACCTCTGCAGAGTGTTAAACACTATTATAACAGCTGTGCTCACGGTCACGAGCGGCCCGGAAAACTCACAGAATAAATGGATACTTGTTATGTTGTTAACTCATGATGATGATGATGATGATGATGATGATGATGTTATAATGATGTTCAATGACTATTTGATTCTAGTATCTGATCATGTGGATTAATTAGGGAGCTTAAGCATAACTTGATGCTAATGAAGGATAAAATATTGACTTACTAAAATGCTAAATGTAGTAAACCGTGTCTACCTTTTGAGCCTCATGAATCCCCATGTTATGCTTGTGGAGTACGAAATGTATTCACGCTTGTTCATTTTCTATTTTTAGATAAAAATCATGAATGGGTAACAGATGACAGTTGGTATGAGGATTACCTAGAGGACTTCTAGGTTTGAGTCAACCAGTTGAGCGTCCCTGTGTTGGAGCTACCACGTCTGAGAGTTATCTTTTTAATTTCCACTTGTGTGTAAAGACTAAGTGTTGTATTAAACGTGACGTAATTTACACTGTGATCATACTTCCTGTAATTTGTTGACTTATGTGTGCAACTGTCTCTAGGGCGCACGTAATATTTACGCATTCTATCTTGTTCTTAAAACAGAGTGTGACATGTAACTTAATTAGAACTACCATTTCTTAATCATTAACAGCTACTGTAACATAGGATGCCTTAAATCTACAACTGGTCTAGTTTACCTGCTGTTCATCAGTTTATGTTCCATATTGTAGATGATAGATAGATTATCCAGTGGGCGGCTCAACTAAGATCCATCAGCATGACTCGGTGGCTCAGTGCCCAGGCCCCAGTCTAGTCACCTCAAATTACTGATCGAAATGGGCAATTCTTTCTGTGCTTCGTGAGGACATGAACATCAGAAATACATGCTAAAAATCTGCATTGTCATAAACTGTCAGATTTGCATGTAAGATAAGAATGGACCTTGCAGAGAGACGAGTAAGAGCATCTCCACCAGTCCCCCAATAAAACTCCCCCAATAATTTAGTATTGGGGTAGCCCAATATTTACTTTTTGAGTTATTGGGGATATGCTTTTGCAGTTCCCCAATATCTCATCCCCAATATGTGATTTTGGCCCATATTACAAATTCTGGACCATGTTGGAGCAAATTGACCCATGAATATTTTTCATGTCAAAATAAGTAGTTGATGTCTTGTTTGTCGCATACTTAAGACCAAAGATCGAAAATGCAATAACAGTTTGTTCAACAATAAGAAAATAAAATTAAACATACTCACACAAGGATATATCATAAACAAGATATAAAGAGAGATGGCATGGCATTGTTTTCAAGTGCAGAATCACCAATGGGTGTGTTTACGCCAAAAGAACAGAGGATTGGGGGAGGTTGCAAGTGCCCCTTTATTTGAGGGGAGATGAGTGTTTTTTTGGTGGTCACCAAAAATTGGGGGAGGTATTGGGGCACTGTTGGAGCATGAAAATTGATCTATCTCCTCCAATAATTCTGTTTTATGGGGATGAGGGGTTGTATTAGGGATTTGTTGGAGATGCTCTTATGTCCCTCTGTCCCAACATAGTTTGCATCATCCTACATCCTCTACAAGCTGTATTTTCTACTAAAAGAAAAGCTGTCCTAATCTGCCTCAGTTTAAGTAATTCGGTATCAACATCACAGGGCAAATCATACATTTCCATTGCATAAGCAATTATGTGGAGGTGCTGCAATCTGATCCTGAAATTTTATCTTCATATGCAGGCATTGTGCTCCAGGTTGCTGTCAAATTTTTACTAGTGGCCAATCCTTACGCATGCAAGCGTCACTTTAGCACACCAAACTTGTTGATAGTGGTAGCAATGTCTAATAACCCATAAAGATCTTACTATATTACTATCACTAACAGTCAAGTTAATCATTGCAGGAAACATTGAGACTTGAAAGATTACTTGGTACTACAGTTCGCTTATTTTCAAAACATATGCTCTTCGTTTTAGGAAAAAGAAAACAATCTATGGAGTGCTTTTTAATTCAAAATTCGAGAGATAATGATGATAACCTAATGTGCAATAAGTAACAACCAATTAACCAAGTAGCTTTGCTCTTGCATGTCCATCTTTTGGCCACGTTCATTTAAGTTCAAGGACAACCTTTGGAAATCATTTCGCTGGCCAGTTATTTTGAGCGAACATATAACTATTGTTTTTGACAGAGCTGCTCCTAGCATTGCAATGACTCTTAACGTTACCAGCGAGGAAAGGCGTCTTTGGGAGATAGCAGGCGCACAAAACCTCTCTTCCTTGTCTACACCGGCACCTTTGCCTTAGAGTGGCCTGGTTGTTTGGTTTTTGTGGTCGTCCTTTTATGTTTAGCAGGCAAAAATGTAATCTAAAACTTTAGTTTGGCATGTGTAGAGCGTGTATGTTTGTGGGCGTTTGGGTTCTTATCCCGTATAATGAAGCGCAGCTCTCCTGCGTTTTCGAGAAAACATATAACTAACGTCTTTCTGTTCCAGGTGCAACTGTAAACTACTAAACTATCTCTGGAGAAGTCAAGGGTCTAAAATCACTTTCCTTATAAGACAATAAAAGAAGGAATTATATGCACGCTCATCAACTCCAGTGGATTCAAGCTGAGTCCATGGAAGATCAGTGCACGGACTTCCTAAACTTGGTTCCAGATGCTAAGTGGTTATGCTTGATTTTGCTTGGCTAGGTTTGGACACAGGACACGGACAGCTCAGAAGCAACTAAAAAAGGATCAGCAAAGTTTGCCTGAAATATATCCTACTGAACTATTCAAGAAGTAACTATTGTTCTGTATGTTTGACTACAAATGTTGTCAGAGCTGTTGGCGAAATGGAAGCAGAAAGATGAGTTAAAACTATGGAGTACGGACTGTACATAACGAGAGAACACAAGTAGGATAGGCTTTCCACCCAGGTCGTCTTTTATATTTATCACAGTCTGCATCATTGTAGCACCAGAACTTTGCCTGCTAAAGTTTACGTACAAATTACCTATTTTACCTTGCTCAAATATTTTCACCAAATAGCAAATGCCCACACTATCGAAGGATTAGAAATATTAAATATGTTTCATATATACTATATGTGGCGAGCATTTTAATTATTTATACTTCAAAACGTTAATGAGCCAATGATAAATCATAAATCGCATTTAGCTATATAGGGACATTTTGTGGGTACACAATCTTGTTTTAAGGTTAACTACTAGACCATTTAAATATTTTTCAAGAATGCATAGGAGGGCAAACTTATCATCCATTACGCAAAAAAAGGGCAATACAAAGTGCAGCAATACAGATTAATGAGGCACTTACATCATCCATGGTCTGCATCATATTCAATTATCACAGATTTTTTTTACATTAAAAAAATATCACAGATTTGTTCTCATGTCCCCTATGCAGAATGTAACCATAAAAAGAAGCATAGCTAGGACAGAGGGTAGGTGCAAACAAATTATCTTAAGTTTGATCATTGATATTTTACTTGATCAGCCACATGAATATATTTGTCTTGAAAAGTACTTCCTATACTAGTAGTTTTATTAAGTTATACTGATATTCTAGAACAGAATGTGGTGGTCGAAGTTATGTTATTGAGGTTGTCAATCAAAGCAGTACTTATTTTGATTTGAGGGAGAATGTATTGTAATACAGACATATTTAAATGATGCTGTACATAGCGGAAAACACCATCTTAAAAAAATACAAAGCATGCAACAAAATGGTGAAGCATTATAAACAGTGTGTTTTCCAATACAAAGAACCCAGAAAGGCATACAGGAGAAGGTTGTGTTCCGTCTCTCAATACCCAAGATTTACAACATACTGTCTAAATGATAGTAAGATAGCCTGTCAAATCTGAAACTCACTGATCAGAACTAGAGTGGACTTAACTCTAATGTTCAGAGTTTATACCCTCAACAACCTAGTACATAATTAGAATAAAAAGCAAGCTGTCAAGCAGTGTGGTTATATGATAGATTAGGCATACAGGAGCAGGTTGCAGTATCCTATTTTTATATAATGTTCAATAGGAGATGCCAAATATGCTAGTTTTTTTTTCTATATCCCAAATAAGAAGGTGACTATATGATAGATTAGACCAAACTGCATGACAATTGCCTTATGATGCAATTTGTTTACACAATAGAAGGGGAATCAGTATGAGAGCCGGTCTGTCCATATCAAAGCTACAATGTGAAAACAGTCACAGTCGACGAATCATCTCTATCAAACAGCAATGTGAAATCAATTATAGTGTTCTGCAACAAGTTGAACGCAGCCAGTTTTCTTTATGTTGTCTGGTAAAGTCAGCTTATGTGGCACACACTCATGTGGGGGAAGCAAACAAGATAAGTAAAATAATCCATAGTGTTACACCATTTCCTAGGATAAAATATGCAATGATAGATTACAAAAATCTCTGGGGTCAACAGTCATCCACTAGAAGTCTAGAACATAGAAAAAATTAAGGCAACTATTCCTCGCTACATATATGATAAAAAGGACAAGTATTAGTTCCGCATATGCTAATAAATTAATCCTTACATTGATGGCAGCTTTTGACAATTTCAACAATCTGATCACAGCATTTGCAGCATTCTGACAGATCCTGAATATTACAAAGTGTGATTCATAGTTTCATACCAAAAGGCACTCACAGTTCTTGTGGAACCACATAGCCTGTCTGTTAGCTTTTATTAAGAAAAAAGCTCAACCTGTGGGGTAAGACCCCCCCCCCCCCCCCGGACATTGCATTAAGAAGAAGACCTTCTCACGCAGGTCAAGAAAACCCTCGAAGCCCTGCCTCACCCATACACAGCGGCACCGTAGCCCATGTGAGAATGACCAAGACCGGGGCCGGGCCTTAGTCCTGTGCTTTGGCAATGGGACAGACGAGGAGATATTTTTTAACCCCAGCCTGAAATTCGCTCGCCCATGTGAGAATAACCAAGACCGGGGCCAGGCCTTAGCCCTGTGCTTTGGCAATAGGACAGACGAGGAGATATTTTTTAACCCCAGCCTGAAATTCGCTCCCATGGGGAGTCAAACCCAGGACCTGAGGAGTGTTACTTAAGCCACCTAACCAACTCAGCTAGAGGCCCTTTTGCTCTGTTAGCTTTTATCAACTGACCACTGCTTTGCTGTTTCCATTATAAGGTCTCTTCATACTCACCCTCACTTATTAGACAGAATACTGTTCCATTTTCCCAAACAAACAACACAGCAATAGTTTCACATTTGACAATTCAAGAAATAAGATATGCAGTTATGGGAGGGGGAGACACTTCTGGTATTTAAACTGAATTTTATTAGTTTCCTTAAAACTTTGTTAGAAAGGACGACTTCAGAGTTAAAGTACCACAGCTTACTTTCTGGGGTACCCACCAGGACACTAATGAAAGCTGAACTGCACAATAGACCATTGCCTTGGCCAGTGAATCAGTCCCCAGGGGCTTCCTGAAGGTATTCGACTAGAAGAATGTATTTAAAGGGATATCTTTATTATAGACTTCTCTTTCTAAATTGTGACACAGAAAGGGCTTGTCAGGGAGCTTTTCCAAATGAGGATTTCTGCCAGGTGGATAAGTTTCAGTTGTTGGAATCTCAAGTTGCTCATGTTGCCTTTCTTAAACTAGTTGAACAGCTACTAGAACTAAATTATAAGGCTGTTCACTGTATCAACTACAACTGAGAAATCAGCTGGTGGTCTATGGTAGCTTAGCAACCAGTTAATGCACTTTGTAGTCCTCGCTAGAAATTTAAATACAGTAACTGCAATGCAATATGCATACAACTTGGGACACAAAATGCTCTCAGATAGACAATGCCATGTATAGAAAGCACATATATAAAACATGCATGTGAACCACATACGCATATGGATAGTTACATAGTACAAGAACAAAAGGGAAATTTCAAATGATTTACACTGCTGTCATATATGCTGACAAGTAATCAGTCACTCCCTGCTATATAGATATATCCTATATGTACATATACTGATTACAAATGTTGTTACTACAGAAAAAAGAAGGAAAGTCAAATACAATGCTTTTTACCTGGCCGAAAACTGAGAAACTGATATGGTCGCCTTCGAGGCAGAAGATGAACTGGAGGAGGATGTTTCGCCTCGCACTCTACTTGTTGCATCAATAAAAGTGGGCCTTGTGGGCTGGATCTCTGGATCATTTTTTGTCAACAACAACACAACCACTTCTGACATCATTGGTCTTGCAGCAACAGCTGATTGAGTGCAGAGAAGGGCTATCTCCATTATCCTTTTTACCTCGTCCGGTCTATATTCTTCAGGATCTAGTGACTCATCCAGCAAGGCCATTAGGTTGTCACTTTCATATAGCTTCCAGGCCTGTGCAACCATAGGGGATGATCAAAAAAGGATCTAGGCACCACATGTGTTCGTAGAGAACAAAATATTAGTTACATTCGATACAGATGTGGAACATGCAGCACTGCTAATGGTTTTTCTTTTTATGTCAAAGATAAAAAAAAAAGAACTGGTGAAAGTATCCAAGCCATCCTGATGAAAACTAATAAGAAAACACTAGAAGGCTGTGCTGTGTGCTGGAACTTTGTCAATTGCTTGTTAAACCTTCAGAAGCATATAGTGAAAATCCAGTGGAGTGTTCATCTCACTCAGTTAGTATGAAACTAAAATAAAACCGTAAGCATAAATTACAGACTTATAAAACCATGCATGAAAAATATGAGATATTGGCAGCAATATGGGGTAATGCAGGCACCAAGAAGAGGGAGGTTTCAGAAGAATGATGGATACCCATTCAAGCAGGTACTGTGTTTCAGGCTCAAGTCTTGTATCATTGCTCTTCCGACCACTTAATATTTCCAAGACGACAACACCAAAGCTGTATGTGTCAACCTTCTCTGATAGTTGGCCATGAATTGCATACTCTGGAGCAGTGTAGCCCCTGATCAAAAGAAAAATATAATTAAAAAATTAGTCAAGTGCATATTACTACATGCCATATTTGCATATTTAAACTTACAATGTTCCTGCAAATTTTGTACTCAAATGACTCTGATCATCAGGTAGAAGTCTCGCCAAACCAAAATCAGCGATTTTAGGCTGAAAGTCATCATCAAGAAGAACATTGCTAGATTTAATATCACGGTGTATGATACAGACGTGAAACTCTTGATGAAGGTATGCAAGACCACGAGCCATGCCAACAATAATGTTAAATCTCTGCCTCCAATTAAGGGTTCCACGTCTATCACCTGTGATACCAAAATGAGACCATTGCACAGAGTGCATGTCAGAAATGTTATGTTAGCCAATGCAAAGCAATCATCCTCTCAAATAAACAAACAATTGGAGTGGATTTAGTCTAGTTATAGGTGTGGATGTGGTATTCAGATAAAACAAATGGGGCCATCTAGCACAAGCAAACGTGCACTAATAGACACATCAATAAAATGAATTTTCTCAACATGTCACAAAGTGCCCTGAAAACCAAAGAAAATAATGTATGAAGCATCAAATGCCTGAGAATCATAGATCCGAGTAACATACCGAAGAGGAACTTGTCCAGGCTGCCATTTGCCATGTATTCATAGACAAGTAAGAACTCAGAGCCCTTCCGAGAACAACCAAGAAGCCGGACAAGATTCCGATGATGAACATTGCTGATCAACCTCACTTCACTTTCAAAATCAGCTTTGGCCCGGCTAGTTTCCATTACTATTAACCTTTTTACTGCAACTGTTTTCCCATTTTTCAGCAAACCCTGTCAGAAATGAAAAGCACTGCTTCTAAAATTTTCTTAATTATAAGTTTTCTAGTTCTCTAAAGCTGCATACAATCAGCAAATTTCGATGGAGGATGAAAATTAGATGAGCAGCATACCTTATATACATCTCCAAAACCTCCTTCGCCGAGTTTACTTTTCTCATTGAAATTATTGGTTGCAGCCTTAAGATCATGATAGTAGAAACTTGTTGGACCTTGTAATTCTGTTGCGCCAAGTATATCTCCTAAAAGGTAATACATTCAGACATGGAAATGCAGAAACAATATAGTGTTTGATCAGTTTTTCCAATTGACTTTCTGCAAACTAATGTAATTACAAAATACAGAGATGAAACTATTTTTTTCATTTTTAAAAAGGACTTGATTATACTTTGTGCATATAAAACAGATATAAATGGATCTTGAATAAACTCCAACACATTTTATGCATAATGTATCTTGAGACTAAGAAAATCTGCAAGTTGCCATGTTGTTGTGAGCAAAAATGGACAAACTCAATATTTACCTAGATCATGTATCAAATTGGCTTTTACTTTACTGTGGTTCTACAATAGCCGTATAAAGTAAAGTGTAAGACATTGCTCAGGCTAAAACAAATAAAGCACAAAAGTACTGAAGACTCCAAGTCAGCAAACATAAATGGACACAAATTTAATTTCAGGAAGAAACCAGCGTATGGTGAGCCGAAAACATGTGTACGGTGGACCTATGGTTATGTAAAAGAAAAAATAAATTTCTACTTTTAGTCGTTAATGTACTAACCTAACTTCTTAAGCCATTATCTTTCAGCAAGTTTCATAAGATAGGAATAGCCAGCCAAGTTTAGTTTGTATCAATAATATGATTGACAACCATTGGTTATAAAGCTAAACATGCGACATGCAACACAAAACAATAGGGGCATAGCATTGGGCAGTGTTCTCATGAAAGAAACTTTTGACACGTGATATTTTACTTTACTTGAAACCCTGTAAGAGAATTTCATGGCAAACAACAGAAATATCTGACATAGTTTATACTTCCATTGGAAAATTAGACAAAAATCACAACACTGCAAGTCTGATAAATGCTAGACTTCACAACATTTACCTCTACGAGGCTTTGTCTTTCTAGAACGCCGCACCAATAAGAAAGTCAAGAGGCCAACAAGAAACAGGAAGCCTACACCTCCCACAATGCCTCCTATGATCGCTCCTTTTTGGCTCGATTTCCCTGCAAGCAATCATGCATTGAAGAACTCCAAACTGAAAAAAAAACTGCAAGCAATCATGCATTTGAGAACTCTAAACTGAAAAAACTTTGACTGGAGACATAATATTTCGTTCGTTCTATTTGTGGAACTTGTTACTTTTTTTTGAAACTTTCTATTTGAATATCCATTACAAGCTAATTTCGAGCAAGACCAATCCCTGGAGCACATAAACTGATCCTAACTTCCTGAAAAATCATCTGAAACATTGGATTTCCTGAAATTTTGCACATGTATGTATGATAAAAGGAAATTTATTTGAGCATTATGATTTATGAGTTGCTTCTACCTGGGATGAAATACCCCCCACAGCAAAGCAGTGTGATTAACTTTTAGTCTTACTAGAAGTGATTTGCTGAACTGGTAATGTCATAATCGTAAATTTTAAACGAGAATGCAGATCAGCAACGAATCATTGGGAATTGGTGGCTTAATCCATAATACTACTGGTGCGAGTGAGAAACATCGGGGAACATGGCCCGGTATATAACACTAACAAAACTTGTCCAAGTAACACGGAGCAGCCAGTATCGACTACATGGAAGCCTAGGTTGATAACCCACGCAAAAACACATGATACGTAAACAAAGATGAACTCACCGGAGCGCAAATATACGGCGAGGTCCACGGTCGAGTTCGCTGGGAAGAAAGACTTATCAGAGTATCTCATGAAGCAGCCGGCGTCCACGGCACGGCCGTCGGAGTTGGGTGGGCACCCATCGATGTTCGCCACCGCCACGTTGAGGCACTGCGCGCAACCGCCTTCCCCGACCGTCTCCACGCACTGCGCCGCCGCGTACACGCCGCCGCTCGCGGCCGCCGCGGCGAGCCCAGGGACGCGAGGCACGGCCGCCGCGAGGTCGGCGACCAGCGCCCGCGCCGCGTCCGCGAAGCCGGCGGCTTCCACGGCGGAGCCGTTGCAGACCTGCGTGTTGCCCTGGAGCGTGGACTGGTCGAAGAAGGCCGCGCTCTCGTACCGGAGCATGCAGCCGTCGAGGATGGCGCGCCCGCCGTTGGCGGCGGCGCTGCAGGCGGCGCGGAGGCGCGCGGCGGCCGCGTCGAAGCAGGCGACACAGTCACGGCCCGCGACGTACGGGCGGCACTGCGCCATCGCGAACGCCGGGGCCGCGGCGCGCGGTTCCGCGGCGGTGGCGAAGCCGCCGCCGCCGCCTGCAGCGGAGAGGTTGGCGCGGAGGCTGGCGAATGTGGAGTTGAGGGCGGCGATGAAGGCAGACGCGGGCGTGGCGTTGTACTGGCTGCACCCCAGGTTGAGCAGCGTGGCCTGCGGGTCGCCGAAGGTGACCGGGGCCCACGCGGACGCAACAGCCAAGGCTAAAGCCGGCAAGAGCAGGAAGCCACCCATGCGATGGTGCATAGCCAACGCCGGTGAGTGCACGGGTAGGAGATGGGATGAGGCGGAAAGGCACGGCCGCCGCTGAGGCGGCGCGCGGCACGGCGCGGTAGTTGGTACTGACGATGACCCTGACGGGGATCGGATTGGAACTGGGGAGTGTGTACTGTGGAGGCGTACCTGGAGCTGGAGGGAGCGGGTGATTGATTGGTTCGAGAAGGTATAAATAGCCGCCTGATGGGGTGGCATATCCTGCGAAACAGCTGCAGGTGGCCATGGAACTCCTTCGCTTGTCGCTTGTTTAAGCAGACATTGGGCTGTGGGCTGCACGTGCCGCTCAAATTCGATGGATGCGCCTGCAGAAGGATTATACTCTACTCCTACGTACTCCGTCTGTCAAAAAAAAGCATGTAAATCTCGGTTTCCGAGGAGTTAAAGAATTTTTAAGTTTGACCAAATTTATAGATAATATTATCTATATTTTAATCTCTAATTAGGTTTATTATGAAACTATATTTCATAACTAATCCAATTATACTCATTACACATCATAAATATCAATATGTTTTTATTTGTATTTAGTCAAAGTTACGAATCTTTGACTCCTCGGGAAGCGAGGGTTAGATTCTTTCTGGGACGGAGGCAGTAAGACTAAGTACTCCCTCCATGTTAGTAAAAGAAGTCGTTTTAGACAACGACACGGTCTACAAAGCATAACTTTGACTTCATTTTTCTATAAAAATATTTATTCAAAAGTGATATATGTATACTTTTATGAAAATATATTTTAAGACAAATCTATTCATATTGTTTTCACATTTTTAAACTCAACAACTTAAAAGTTATTCATGATTTATATTCCCAATGTTTGACCCAAACCTTGTCCAAAATAACTTCTTTTACCAACATGGAGGGAGTATAATAACAGCCGAAAGCTGGCTAAATACTGAGGTGGAGAAAAGAAGAGGAGAAATATACTGTAAGCTTACAACCGATTTAGGTACAATAACCTAGAAACTCTATAAGAGAGACAAGTGAGTCGTGTATTAATAGTGAAGAACTAACCGATGTATATGAGTGAGCTAACGTAAGGCTGCAAAGCACCTTATAGCCAGCAGGCCGGCTGTATTATGAGCCTTACTCTAATAGCAAGTATAATAAAAGGTTATAAGGTGAACTATATGCTAAGGCAAGAAGCTAGGTACAAGTTATAGTCAGCTTATACATAAGAAGCAATAAATCACGCGAGACAAACAAGTAGGTTGTAAATAGACTGAATTACAGCCAATTGCAGGTTGTATTTCTCTTATGCCTGGTTTAGTTTCAGGGGTGTAAAGTTTTAGGGCGTTACATCGGATGTTTCATGGGATGTTAAAAGTAGTGTTTGATACTAATAAAAAAACTAATTACAGAACTCGTTTGTAAACTGTGAGACGAATTTATTAAGACTAATTAATCTATCATTAGCACATGTTTATTGTAGCACGACATTGTCTAATCACGAACTAATTAGGCTCAACAAAATTCGTCTTGCAAAATACACACAATCTGTGTAATTAGTTTTTTTAGTCTACATTTAATACTTCATGTATATGTCTAAACATCCGGTGGGATAAGGCGTAAAGTTTTAGGAGAGGACTAAACAAGGCCTTACTTAATAACCTACTGCTATTTGATGAGATATATAGGATAATAGCTGGTCCCAACAAAATATCTGGAAGTTCTACTACTAGTATATTACTACTATCTCCGTTGACAAAAGAAAATGCAATTTTATATGTGTTTTTAACTCTCGTGTCTAAACTTTAAGCAAAATATAGGTAATACATATGACACTTAGTATGAAAATATCTCACGATAAATTTAATAATAGTTGTTAGATACGACAAATATTGATGTTTTTTTATTTATAGTTAGTAAAAGTAAAAAAAAACTTTATCTTAGTACTTCCTCCATCTCAAATTATAAAACGTTCGACTTTTTTGACCCAAGTTTGACCACTCGTCTTATTTAAATAATTTATACAAACATAGTCAAATTTAAGTCATTGTTGAAGAACTTTTATTAATAAAGCAAACCACGACAAAAGAAGTGATACTTTGCACAAATTTTTGAATAAGACGAGTGATCCAACTTAGTATCAAAAAATCAAACGTCTTATAATTTAGAATAGAGAAAGTACTATGTTAGAATTGTATTTTTTTTATAGATGAAGAGAGTATTAACCACGAGAAACTTAATAATTACGGAGTAGTATATAGTTAGTCTGCTATATGGAGCGGCGTCTCGTTTTTTTTTATGTGTGCAGACTTTATTCATTGGACGCTTTTGTAATAGTAATTTCTTTTTAAAATTATAGTACCACCTAGACGTCCCTAATTGTAAGGTCCAAATGGTTATAGGAGGGTGAATAGCCTATTTAAAAATCTACAAGCTTCACTAAACAACCACGTTAGTATAAAAGATGGCTAAGCTTATTCTAGCACTAGCTCAACTACACTATGCAAGCCACCTATACAAATCTAGTGAAGCAAGGCTATGATCTCTAATATACACCAACAAGGCTAAGTCACTAAGCTACTTACTCCTATATGATAAAAGCTACACTGAGCAAACTACACTAGAACTAGTACAAGAAAGTAAAGAGCAAGTGACTTGATTCTTATACCAACGATGTAGAGATGTAATGCACTCGAAGAATCAATCACAATGATCAACCACAAGAGAAGTCCTCGACAAAGGGATGACACAAGATTTTTTATCGAGGTTCACTTGGTTCCCGACAAACTACTCCTCGTTGTGGCAATGCACCCACTTGTCGGTTCGCGAGCTAATCGACTATCAAGAGTCGAGCCCTCGGCGGGCGCCGCACAACCGCACACAAGATGGGGATCCTCCAAGCCACGAGCTCCACTAGAGTATCCAATTTGCGAACTCCCGCGGGGAAGGATCAAGAACCCCTTACAACACTTGGTGAAGGCTCCAACAATCTCCAATTGTGAGCTCAATCACCTCCGCTGCTCCAAGCCGTCTACCGTGTCGGGAAACACGGAAGAGTAACAAGAAATCCGCAGCAACTCGAAGATCAAGTGCCTCTAGAATGCAACTCTCAAGCAATGTACTTGAATCTCACTCAATCTCACTTAAGATGTGCAACCAAGCAAAGAGATGAGTGGAGGGGATGTTCTCTAGCTCAAAGGATGTCTCTAGGTCTCAAAATGTGCAAGAGTTGCCCTCAAACCCCGGACAACGTCTATTTATAACGAAGGGGTACGCAGCTAGCCGTTACGGACGACGCAGCAAAAATCGCTCTGACCGGACGCTCCGGTCAGGGTGACCGGACGCGTCCGGTCACTACAAGACAACCGTGAACAGTGCGCGTCAGAACTAGCCGTTGCCGTGACCGGACGCGCCCCAGCGTCTGACCGGATGCGACAGTGCCAGCGTCCGGTCGTGTTCCAGTAAGCTCCCGTCGAGACCGGACGCGTCCGATCGTACGTGACCGGACGCGCCGCGCGTCCGATCAGCACTCCGCTCCTCTGGACGCCTGACCGGACGCTCCGGTTCCGTGAAGGACCGGACGCGCCGGTCGCGCGCTCTTCTTCTGCGCACAGGTGAACTGACCGGACGCGCTGGTCAGGCCAGACCAGCGTCCGGTCACAAACCCTAGTGCCCGCGTCACGTTGAACTGACCGGACGCGTCCGGTCAAACCGTGACCGCGTCCGGTGCAGCGTCCGATCGCCGTTTCTCAGTGAAAAACAATTTGGACTTTCGCCACCTTTTCTCGCCTCCGGCGCAATAGAAAATAGGCATTTCATTTCCTCAAAAACGCCTGAATCCCGCGCTCACACGCTCGGCGGGAGGGAGAGCGAACCCCAAACCCCTTACTACAGCTTAAACACCACCGCCTTCGCAAAAGTGCTAACACCATCAAGTGTACACCACCATGTGCATGTGTGTTAGCATTTCACAAACATTTTCCAAGGCATTATGTTAGATCTCAACTAGATCCTAATGCATATGCTCAAGACATTGATCTAGTGGCACTTGATTCCCGAGCTAACCATGATTTTCCCTCTTGATAGTCGGCTATGTATCCTAAACCCGGTCAATCACTTCTCTACTCATCTTAGACCGGCAAAAGGAAAACCTATGGTTATACCTTTGCCTTGTGCTCTTAGATCCTTCTCCTCCACTTGATCATCATGTCCATCATTTGATGTGCATCTCCACCATGATCATCATTTCATGTCCATGCACCATCTCTTTGTGATCTTGTGGCCACCACTCCTTGCCACGTACACCTTCATCACATGTGTTGCTTATGCCTAACTCAAAACACTTAACACATGGCATTAGCAACTTGGTGTCATTAATTACCAAAACCAAACTTAGGCTTTCAATCTCCCCCTTTTTGGTAATTGATGACAACCATCACAAAGATATGAAATGAAATCAATTTTCAATTTCGATAGTATTAGCTCCCCCTACATATGTGCTTCCGTGAGTTTGGTTCAATTGTGCACATATGTATGGATTTGAATTTTGGGAGAGTTACTACTATCAAATTGATACTAAGGTATATAGAATGGACCTTTGAAGCGTGATACCAATCGGAGTTGCCTTTATATACCATCCTTAGCATCAATGTAGCTAGACACCACTTGTAATACATCACTTATAAAGATCACACACACTAAATACCCCGTGAGATCAACATTATAAGCAAAGGTGTCTAGATATTACTTGTAAAGTTACTTTCAACAAATCATCATTCAAGTTCTATTTCTAGCAATCACCAAACAAACATGAATAGGAATTTAAGCTTTGCAATGCAACAATTCATCATGTTAATGCACATACAAATGCAACAAACAATTCATGAGCTTGCTCCCCCTACTTGTGTGCTTAATTTTTAATTGATCCCTTTCGAATGTCATTCTCTCATGCTTTCTCTCCCCCTTAGTAACTTTCTCTCCCCCTTAGTAACTTACTCTCCCCCTTAGTAACTTAACTTTTTATCTTTGTGACTTTTCTATCTTTGTGACTTTTCTCTCCCCCTTTGTCAACAATCACCAAAAAGGTGCCAATTTTAGTGAGAGTTAAGTCAATCAATATGAGGGAGTCCAAATTATGGTTCAATCTAGATCATTTGCCTAGAATATGTAATTCGGTTTGATCCAAGGATAAGCTTCTTCACACCTCATGAAGTATAAGGGTTATCTTGACCATGTTGAATTACACATCATGAGCTCATTTTCTAGATTCAACACTAGGTTTGCAAGCCCACAAACATGTCATATGCTACCACTAGATCAATCAAACATAGAAGCAATAGTGGTACCATATATACATCAAAATCATTTGATTTTCATGAATGAGCATATTTGTCATGCAAATATGTCTATATGTTCTAAACATGTCCTTAACAAAGTATGAATGATATGCCAAACAACTTTACCTTGCTATGTCGGAGGAGAGGCATGTCAATTTAAGAATGTGGGGGTGCACTCATTTCAAGTTGGAGAAGTCAAGTATGTTCAATTCATTCTTCAACTTGTAAAATCTCTTCTCATCAAGTGGCTTTGTGAATATGTCGGCTAGTTGATCTTCGGTGCCAATGCTCTCAATGCTAATATCACCCTTTTGTTGATGGTCTCTTATAAAGTGATGCCTTATGTCAATGTGCTTTGTTCTTGAATGTTGAACCGGATTTTGAGTCATCTTGATAGCACTTTCATTGTCACAAAACAAAGGCACATTCTTGAACTTGATTCCAAAATCATTCAAAGTGGCCTTCATCTAAAGCAATTATGCACAACAACTACCGGCACTAATGTATTCGGCCTCGGCGGTAGATAGTGCAACACTATTTTGTTTCTTTGATGACCATGAAACAAGAGACCTTCCAAGCAATTGACAAATGCCACTTGTGCTCATTCTATCAATCTTGCATCCACCATAGTCGGAATCCGAATATCCAATCAACTCAAAATTAGACCCCTTTGGAAACCATAATCCAACATCATGAGTGCCCTTAAGATATCTCAATATCCTCTTGGTTGCTTTCAAGTGACTTTCTCTAGGTGAAGCTTGATATCTTGCACACTTGCATACACTAAACATCACATCCGGCCTAGAAGCGGTGACATAGAGCAAACTTCCAACCATAGACCGATATTGCTTTTGATCTACCATGTTGCCACAAGCATCAATACCTAATTGATCATTTGTGCCCATTGGTGTACTCATTGGCTTAGCATCTTGCAATCCAAACTTCTTGATCATGTCCTTGATGTACTTGCCTTGACTTACAAAAGTGCCATTCTTCATTTGTTTGATTTGAAGTCCAAGGAAGTAACTAAGCTCTCCAATCATAGACATTTCAAACTCATTAGCCATCATATTTCTAAATTCTTCACAAAAGTCTTGGTTAGTTGATACAAAGATAATGTCATCCACATAGATTTGCAACACAAACAAGTCATTTCCAATTTTCTTGGTGAAGAGAGTGGTGTCAACCTTTCCCATCTTGAACCCTTTAGAGAGAAGAAAGTCCCTCAATCTCTCATACCATGGTCTAGGTGCTTGCTTCAAACCATACAATGCCTTCTTGAGCTTGTAAACATGGTTGGGCTTCTTGTCATCTTCAAAACCGGGAGGTTGCTCAACATAAACTTCTTCATTGATATAGCCATTGAGAAATGCACTCTTGACATCCATTTGATAGAGCTTGATGTTGTGTGCACAAGCATATGCTAATAAGATTCTAATTGCCTCCAATCTTGCAACCGGTGCATATGTTTCTCCAAAGTCAAGACCTTCAACTTGTGTGTAACCTTGTGCTACCAATCTTGCTTTGTTTCTCACAACCATACTATCTTAATCTTGCTTGTTTCTAAAGACCTATTTGGTGCCAATTACATTGTAGTTCTTCGGCCTTTCAACAAGTTCCCAAACTTGATTTCTAATAAAGTTGTTTAGCTCTTCATGCATGGCATTTACCCAATCGGAATTTTTCAATGCATCTTCTATTTTCTTAGGTTCTTCAAGTGACACAAATGAGTAGTGCTCACAAAAAGATGCTAATCTTGATCTAGTTTGAACACCACTTTGAATTCCACCAATGATTTGGTCCAATGGATGATCTCTTGCAATACTAGTAGGTTGGAGTGGTGGGAGTTGATTGCTTCCACTTGATTGACTTTGAACTTGAGCTTCATCATGAGTACCACTAGAGCTTGCTTGATTTGTACCAATTTGCACACTTTGGTTGATCACATGAATATCATCATCATCAACTTGCCTTGGCCTAACATCACCAATGTCCATGTTCTTCATTGCATTTGACAATTGATCTCCTCTCACATCATTAAGGTTTTGAGCTTCATTTTGAGACCCTTGTGTTTCATCAAACTCAACATCATGAACTTCTTTCAAGGTGCCATTTGTGAGATTCCAAACTCTATATGCTTTGCTTGTGGTAGAATAACCAAGTAAGAACCCTTCATCACATTTCTTTTCAAACTTGCTCAATCTAGTGCCTTTCTTGAGAATATAGCATTTGCAACCAAACACTCTAAAGTATGAAATGTTGGGCTTTCTTCCATTTAATAGCTCATATGGTGTCTTCCCAAGCTTCCTATGGCAATAAAGACGGTTGCTATAATAGCAAGCCGTGTTGATGGCTTCACTCCAAAATGAATGACTCACATTGTATTCACTAAGCATTGATCTAGCCATATCAATCAAGGTTCTATTCTTTCTTTCAACTACACCATTGGATTGAGGAGTGTATGTTGGTGAGAATTGATGTCCAATACCAAGATCATCACACAATTCCTCAATTCTTGTGTTCTTGAACTCACTGCCATTGTCACTTCTAATCTTCTTGATGGAAGTCTCAAACTCATTTTGCACTCTCTTGACAAAAGACTTGAATATATCATAAACATCACTCTTGTCATAAAGAAAGAACACCCAAGTGTATCTAGTATAGTCATCCACTATCACAAAACCATACTTGTTGCCACCAATGCTAGTGTATGTTGTTGGTCCAAACAAATCCATGTGCAATAGCTCAAATGCCTTTGATGTACTCATTTCACTCTTACTAGGATGTGTATTTCCAACTTGTTTGCCGGCTTGACAAGCACTACAAGGTTTATCCTTCTCAAAGGTGATATCCTTCAAGCCTCTAACTAAGTCATGCCTCAAAAGTTTGTTCAGTTGTTTCATTCCAACATGACCAAGCCTTCTATGCCACAACCATCCCATACTAGATTTGCTAAGCAAGCATGATGTCAATTATGTCTCACTATCATTGAAGTCAACCAAGTATAAGCTACCATGTCTAAATCCTTTGAATATCAAATTTGATCCATCAACACTTATGACTTCAACATCATCACTACCAAATATGCACTTGAAGCCAAGATCACAAAGTTGTGCCACCGATAAAAGATTGAAATCCAAGCTCTCAACTAGCAATACATTAGATATGCTCATGTCATTTGAAATAGCAATTTTACCAAGCCCCTTGATCTTGCCTTTCTTGTTGTTGCCGAAAGTGATAGCATCAAAACCACCATTTTGACTTATATCAATTGATTTGAACATACAAGAATCCCCGGTCATATGTTGAGTGCACCCACTATCAAGCACCCAATGCCTTCCTCCGGCTTTGTAATTGACCTACAAGATAAGATCAATTCTTTTTAGGTACCCAAACTTGTTTGGGTCCTCCAAGGTTAGTGACCAAGCTCTTTGGTACCCAAATGGCTTTCTTCTTTGAGCCCATCCATGGTGCACCAATGAACTTAGCATGAACACCGTTTGTACCCTTGGTAAGTATATAGAAAGAATCAAACTTAATTGAGGATACATTAGCATTGGATTTCTTGTTCATGCAATGTTGCTCTATGTGACCAACTTGCTTGCAACTTTTGCAATAGCTACCATTGTTCTTCACAAAACGAGTCTTGTGAGGAGCAAAAGTGGCCTTGCCTTTCTTGGGGTTATAGCCCAATCCCTCTTTGTAGAGAGAAGCTCTTTGACTACCCAAGCACATAAGCAAGCGGTCCTCACCACCATAAGCCTTAGCTAAGGTATGATTGAGCTCTTTTACCTCCTTCTTAAGATTTTCATTCTCAACTATAAGTGTGGAGTCACAAGTGAAACCATCACTACTAGATGAGGATGATGTAGATGAGCTACATGAAGGGTTAGTGGTAGCAACAACAATAGGCTTATGACAAGATTCATCAATTATATCACAAGATATGCCTATGTTGCAAGTTTTAGCTTTCTCAACATTAGTTGGCATGTTTTCACATTTTTCAACTAGAGAGGAAAGGGCTTCTTCAAGCTTAGTGTGAGACTTTTGAAGCTTCTTATGGTCTACCTTTAGACTCTCATAAGATGCTCTAAGCTCATCAAGTTATTGCATAAGGTTTTTCTTTTCCTTAAGCAAGCCCTTGCACTCCTTTCTAGATTCTTTAAAATGTTGAGTGCAATCTTCTAGCATAGTGATTAGTTCATCTTTAGTGAATTCTTCTTCATCACTATCACTATCACTAGTATTATCATGATCACTCTCATCGTCGGATGATACCTTAGCGGCCTTAGTCATGAAGCACGATGGAGTGTCGAAGAGGGAGATCTTCTCTTGGATGGCAATGCTAGCATGTCCCTTCTTCTTGCTCTTGTTGTCATCCTCATCATCACTTGAGGAATCATCACTATCCCATGTAGCAACATGAGAATCATTCTTCTTTTTATGAGAGCTCTCCTTCTTTTCTTGCTTCTTCTTTTGCTTCTTCCTCTCCTTTTTGATAGCATCTTCATCATCACTATCATAAGGACACTTTGCAATGAGATGGTACTTGCTATGGCATCTAAAGCATCTCATGGTATGCTCATTCTTCTTAGATGAGTTCTTCCTCCTTCTTGCACGAAAGCCTTTCTTCTTCATGAACTTGCCAAATTGCTTGACAAAGAGAGCCATCTTCTCATCAACGTCATCACTATCACAAGAGCTTAAGTCTTCTTCACTTGATGATTCAATCTTGGACTTGCCCTTGGATGTGGTGGCTTTGAATGCCACACTCTTCTTCTTTTCATCATCTTTCTTCTCATTTTCTTTCTTCTTCTTCTTGACCAACTCATCCTTCTCATCATCTTCTCTATATGAGTCATCGGTCATCACTTCTTGAAATACTTGTTGAGGAGTTGAATCCTTCAATGTAGTCCTCACTAGCACGGTGATCAATGTATCAAACCTCTTAGGCAAGCTTCTCAAGAACTTCATAGAGAATTGGTTGTCCTTGACCTCCTCACCAAGTGCCTTGAGCTCATTGACAATGACTTGCAACCGATGAAATATTTCCGGTACACTCTCATCTTCTTGCATCTTGAAGCTAGAAAACTTTTCTTGCAAGATATATGCTTTAGCGGTCTTTGTGCCTTCGGTGCCTTCAAATGTTTCTTCAAGCTTGGCCCAAGCATCATGTGCAACTTCTATGTTCTTCACTTGCTCAAATGTCTTATCATCTAATGCCTCATGAAGAGCACTAATGGCAATGTCATTGCATTGGAGCTTCTTCTCTTCCACCGGTGTAGGTGCTTCCAGATTAGCAACCTCAAATTTTGTTTCGGTGACCTTCCATACTTCTCTATTGATTGACTTGAGGTGTGCGGTCATCTTAACCTTCCAATATGCATAATTTGTGCCATCAAAGTGTGGTGCCTTCTTGGTGTTATTGATATGCAAACTTAATTGAGCCATTTCTTCACCGGAGGTTGTTAAGCCTTAATCAAACGGTGCCTCGGCTCCGATACCACTTGTAAGGTCCAAATGGCTAGAGGGGGGTGAATAGCCTATTTAAAAATCTACAAGCTTCACTAAACAACCACGTTAGTATAAAAGATGGCTAAGCTTATTCTAGCACTAGCTCAACTACACTATGCAAGCCACCTATACAAATCTAGTGAAGCAAGGCTATGATCTCTAATATACACCAACAAGGCTAAGTCACTAAGCTACTTACTCCTATGTGATAAAAGCTACACTGAGCAAACTACACTAGAACTAGTACAAGAAAGTAAAGAGCAAGTGACTTGATTCTTATACCAACGATGTAGAGATGTAATGCACTCGAAGAATCAATCACAATGATCAACCACAAGAGAAGTCCTCGGTAAAGGGATGACACAAGATTTTTTTACCGAGGTTCACTTGCTTCCCGACAAGCTACTCCTCGTTGTGGCGATGCACCCACTTGTCGGTTCGCGTGCTAATCGACTATCAAGAGTCGAGCCCTCGGCGGGCGCCGCACAACCGCACACAAGATGGGGATCCTCCAAGCCACGAGCTCCACTAGAGTATCCAATTTGCGAACTCCCGCGGGGAAGGATCAAGAACCCCTTACAACACTTGGTGAAGGCTCCAACAATCTCCAATTGTGAGCTCAATCACCTCCGCTGTTCCAAGCCGTCTACCGTGTCGGGAAACACGGAAGAGTAACAAGAAATCCGCAGTAACTCGAAGATCAAGTGCCTCTAGAATGCAACTCTCAAGCAATGTACTTGAATCTCACTCAATCTCACTTAAGATGTGCAACCAAGCAAAGAGATGAGTGGAGGGGATGTTCTCTAGCTCAAAGGATGTCTCTAGGTCTCAAAATGTGCAAGAGTTGCCCTCAAACCCCGGACAACGTCTATTTATAACGAAGGGGTACGCAGCTAGCCGTTACGGACGACGCAGCAAAAATCGCGCTGACCGGACGCTCCGGTCAGGGTGACCGGACACGTCCGGTCACTACAAGACAACCGTGAACAGTGTGCGTCAGAACTAGCCGTTGCCGTGACCGGACGCGCCCCAGCGTCTGACCGGACGCGACAGTGCCAGCGTCCGGTCGCGTTCCAGTAAGCTCCCATCGAGACCGGACGTGTCCGATCGTACGTGACCGGACGCGCCGCGCGTCCGATCAGCACTCCGCTCCTCTGGACGCCTGACCGGACGCTCCGGTTCCTCAGTTAAAAACAATTTGGACTTTCGCCACCTTTTCTCGCCTCCGGTGCAATAGAAAATAGGCATTTCATTTCCTCAAAAACGCCTGAATCCCGCGCTCGCACGCTCGGCGGGAGGGAGAGCGAACCCCAAACCCCTTACTACAGCTTAAACACCACCGCCTTCGCAAAAGCGCTAACACCACCAAGTGTACACCACCATGTGCATGTGTGTTATCATTTCACAAACATTTTCCAAGGCATTATGTTAGATCTCAACTAGATCCTAATGCATATGCTCAAGACATTGATCTAGTGGCACTTGATTCCCGAGCTAACCGTGATTTCCCCTCTTGATAGTCGGCTATGTATCCTAAACCCGGTCAATCACTTCTCTACTCATCTTAGACCGGCAAAAGGAAAACCTATGGTTATATCTTTGCCTTGTGCTCTTAGATCCTTCTCCTCCACTTGATCATCATGTCCATCATTTGATGTGCATCTCCACCATGATCATCATTTCGTGTCCATGCACCATCTCTTTGTGATCTTGTGGCCACCACTCCTTGCCACGTACACCTTCATCACATGTGTTGCTTATGCCTAACTCAAAACACTTAACACATGGCATTAGCAACTTGGTGTCATTAATTACCAAAACCAAACTTAGGCTTTCAACAATGCGCACGCGCACGCTCTCCTATGAACGTGCGTACGTAATCCTATCTCTGTGAGCATCTTCGAAAGAATGAGCCGGTAGATCTCGAGATTCACGAAGTCACTATTGACGCCTCACTGTCAACGGATATGTCGTCTACCACTAAAAACATAGCGCCATTAAAATACTGAAAAATACGAGCATCCATGCCAAGTCAAGGACTTAAACCCGATAATCGAATGAAACATAAACAAAATGCTGATAGCTCTACCGCGTGATATTATCATGAACAGCACCTGATAGTGTATAGTGTACTTCACGAAGAAGCAAAGCAAGTAAGGGTCTATTTGGCCATTAGCACCTAAGATTAACAGCTAAAATTAGTATTAGTAAATCTAAACAAACGTGCTAATAAACCTGCTAATTATTAGATAGGGACTATCAACTATTAATTTCATTAGCTAGTTTGGAGTTGCTAATAGGTGTTGATTGTTCATTTGCACCTTTAACTTAATATCTAACCACCTATTAGTAGGTAGATTCAAACTGCCTCCTATCAAAAATTAACTAGCACCTCAGGAAATCTTTTCGTACGAAGTAAGGGCAAAAGTGTAAGACATGTACTACCCATACCTATTCCATGTGAGGATGAATCAATAGATCCCCTACGGACTATATTAGAGTCATCCCTAGATTAACACTAACTAGACCAAGAACTGCTAGGCAACATACATGGATAACTAGACACGCTATGCCTTCTAGACATCATACATCCGTATATATATCAAATACAATCTATCAACTAAGGACTAGGGTATTACGGTATTACCTCACCATTAAAGTCAGAAACCTATACTATGTTCTTGTGTTACCACCGAGCTCTCAATTCAGCACACTATCATATTGTCGTCATTAGGCATACATAACCCCATAATTATTGTCGATGATAAAAACCAACGACATAGGTGGTCAAATTTCCTTTTGCAAGAATATATCAAGACTAACCTTAGTGGCTTAGAGCATCTTCAAAGTGCCCCCTCCCGTAAAATAATAGAGTCCCTACTTTTTGAGTAGGGATGTCTCTAATTTTTGGACTCTATTTTTAGCACCCAACTCTAGCAAGGCCCCTACATCTATGTCGGGCCCCTAAATTAGGGTTCTTTGTGCATCATGTATCAGTCCCAGACCAGTAGCTGATACGCACAATTCGAACAAGATTGATATAAAAAACCATACTTTTATTGCTAATGGGGAAAACATATTACAGGGTTCGTTTTACATAGCTTGGGCCATTGGCCTTACATCGTATATCAGAGTTCGAAGACAACGGTTCCACATCGTCGTGGCTCCACTCCTACAGGCAACTTGGAGTAGGATGTAACCCTAGATTTATCCTTAAGCGCATTCCTATGTCTCAATTGTCGTAGTCCTAGCGTAGCTCCTTCGTGTAGTCGTACGGCTCCATCTTTGGGCGTTCTCCTATTGTGGCTCCACCCTTACAGACAACTTGGAATACGGACGTAACCCTAGACTTATTCCTTAAGCACATTCCTATGTCTCAATTGTCGTAGTCCTAGCGTAGCTCCTTCGTGTAGTTATACGGCTCCATCTTCGAGCGTTCTCCTATTGTCCTATCCTTGCATCGCTCCGGTAGCTCCATCCTCGTGTATACTCCTATAGCTTCTCTCCTAAAAACATAGAATGGAGGGGTTGAGTACATAAAGTACTCAACAAGCCCTAATTTTGGGTGAAAGTGAGGTGGATGGAGAAGGCTATATATGGAGGTAGTTAAGGTGGTTTAGGTGGAGGTAGGGTGAAGTGATTATAATTATATGTTGGACCCTGGCAGAGTGTTACCATTCTCACCAGTTTTCGGGGTTTATTGTAATTACCAGATTAGTAAAATGTGTCTTACTAGATTATCACAATTTCCATGAAGTCTAATCACAGTATCTCATCCCAACATCTGCCCATTCCAAGAATGTGGCTATTCAAATAGATTCAATAAACTCTGCAGAGGTGTACAAATTTTTCCACATGATAGACGTAGTTCCTAACCATGCACGGTGGCAGTAACAGGTCTAACGAGACCTCATACACGAAAGGGCGCTACCTTAAATTTTCATATAACTCTACCACAGCTTCTTAGGGGTTGGAAAACACACTAATCTTGGCAAGATATCAAATCGTCCCATCGCATGGTCTCGGATGATACCAAATCATCCAATCAAAATAGTGCAGATGATACTTATTGGTGGTTGTTATCGACAGATTTATACCGCCAAATAAGCCCAAAAAGGATACAAATACACATCAATACACACATATACATATGCTTCTGACCTATTTCCACTTGTACCGGTAGAATTAATGTGAATGCAGAAACAGGCGCCGGAAAGTGAAACATAGGAAAGAAGGTGCTTTCTAGAAAGTGTAAAGGGGACAAGAGGAGGAAGGAGCCCAACCAAAGCCAAACCTGGGCCAACCCACCTACCCACGCTGATCCAGGCCCAAAGGAGAGGCGGCAACACGAAGCGGAGGCTGAGGGGGGCCACCCAAGGCACGGCCGCGCCCCCTGGAACCCCTCAGGCCCATCCTCCGCATGTCGACAGTGATCAATGTGGAGGCTGGCGGTGCAGGGTGGATCCGAGGAATATTCCCCCCAACCGACCAGGCCAAGCCCCTATATAAAAGAGTGGAGGGGTGCCTCACTCTACACACACCACAACTTAGGAGCACACCTCACTCCACTCTCCACCTCCACTCTTTAGCTTAGATTAGGAGTAGAAATAGTAGAGGAGCAAGGCTTGAGCCACCAAGGAAGGCTTGTCTCCTTGGAAGAAAGGATCTTGGGTATGAATAATACTACTATGTTTTCTTCCAAGTTCATGCTTTCATATCTTTTATATAGTTGTGCTATAGAACGAGAGTATAGTTTTCATGTTATAATCTTGACATATGAACTAGCATATAGTTTGTGTGTGATGATCTTAACATGTTCATATGACATTATCTTAGCATATGAACTAGACTATAGTTTCTATGCTAGGGTTTCGTCATGTAAAACTTTATGCTTAAACATCCATACTATATGTCTGTTCGGGTTTAGAGCTAAGTACAGGTGGCGGTTGAAAGGTCCAAATGGCTAGAGGGGGGGTGAATAGCCTATTTAAAAATCTACAAGCTTCACTAAACAACCACGTTAGTATAAAAGATGGCTAAGCTTATTCTAGCACTAGCTCAACTATACTATGCAAGCCACCTATACAATTCTAGTGAAGCAAGGCTATGATCTCTAATACACACCAACAAGGCTAAGTCACTAAGCTACTTACTCCTATGTGATAAAAGCTACGCTAAGCAAACTACAAAAGAACTAGTACAAGAAAGTAAAGAGTAAGTGACTTGATTCTTTTACCAACGATGTAGAGAAGTAATGCACTTGAAGAATCAATCACAATTATCAACCACAAGAGAAACCCTCGGCAAAGAGATGACATAATATTTTTTACCGAGGTTCACTTGCTTCCCGGCAAGCTACTCCTCGTTGTGGCGATGCACCCACTTGTCGGTTCGTGAGCTAATCGACTATCAAGAGTCGAGCCCTCGGTGGGCGCCGCACAACCGCACACAAGATGGGGATCCTCCAAGCCACGAGCTCCACTAGAGTATCCAATTTGCGAACTCCCGCGGGGAAGGATCAAGTACCCCTTACAACACTTGGTGAGGGCTCCAATAATCTCCAATTGCGAGCTCAATCACCTCCGCTACTCCAAGCCGTCTACCGTGTCGGGAAACACGGAAGAGTAACAAGAAATCCGCAGCAACTCGAAGATCAAGTGCCTCTAGAATGCAACTCTCAAACAATGCACTTGAATCTCACTCAATCTCACTCAAGATGTGCAACCAAGCAAAGAGATGAGTGGAGGGGTTGTTCTCTAGCTCAAAGGATGTTTCTAGGTCTCTAAAAAATGCAAGAGATACCCTCAAACCCTGGACATCCTCTATTTATAACGAAGGGGTACGCAGCTAGCCGTTACGGACGACGCAGCGAAAATCACGCTGACCGGACGCTCCGGTCAGGGTGACCGGACGCGTCCGGTCACTACAAGACAAGCGTGAACAGTGCGCGTCAGAACTAGCCGTTGCCCTGACCGGACGCACTCAACCGTTTGACCGGACGTGACAGTGCCAGCGTCCGATCGCGTTCCAGTAAGCTCCCGTCGAGACCGGACGCGTCCGATCGCACGTGACCGGACGCGCCGCGCGTCCGATCAGCACGCTGCCCCTCTGGACGCATGACCGGACGCTCCGGTTCCGTGAGGGACCGGACGCGCCGGTCGCGCGCTCTACTTCTGTACACAGGTGAACTGACCGGACGAGCTGGTCAGGCCAGACCAGCGTCCGGTCACAAACCCTAGTGCCCGCACCACGTTGAACTCACCGGACGCGTCCGGTCAAACCGAGACCGCGTTCGGTGCAGCGTCCGATCGCCGTTTTTTAGTGAAAAACAATTTGGACTTTCGCCACCTTTTCTCGCCTCCGGCGCAATAGAAAATAGGCATTTCATTTCCTCAAAAACGTCTAAATCACCGCCTTAAAAAATGCTTGTGAAAATGCTAACACACATGCACATGATGGTGTACACTTGGTGGTGTTAGCACATTAGCGAAGGCGGCGGAGTTTGAGCGATAGAGAGAGGTTTGGGGTCCTCTCTCCCTCCCGCCGAGCTTGCGAGCGCAGGATTCAGGCGTTCTCGAGGAAATAAAATGTCTATTTTCTATTGCATCGGAGGCGAGAAAAGGTGACAAAAGTCCGGAGTGTTTATCTTTGAAAATCTCTAACCGGACGCTGGACCGGACGCGGTCCAGGGTGGACTTACGCATCCAGTCAGCTCAAGTCGAGGGCAGTGGCGCAGCGCGCCTAGGGTTTGTGACCAGACGCTGGTCTGGCCTGACCAGCGCATCCGGTCAATTCACCTGGGTACAGAGGTGAAGCGCACGCAGCACGCGCGACCGGCACGTCCGAGGGTCCCCGGGACCGGAGCGTCCGGTTAGCAATGACTTGTGCGGCTTGGTGGCGTGACGCGATCGGACGCGGTAGCGCGTCCGGTCACGTGCGACCAGACACGTCCGATCGCGCGAGGAGCTCTCTGGACTTCGATTGGACGTCGGGTGCAGCGCGTCCGGTCAATTGGTGTAGCGCGTCCGGTCACGACAACGGCTCTCTCTGACACGCACTGTTGTTGTTTGTCCTGTAGTGACTAGACGCGTCCGGTCACCCTGACCGGTGCGTCCGGTCATCACGATTTTTACTGCGTTGTCATGTAACGGCTAGTTGCTTACCCCTTCGCTATAAATAAGAGTTGGCCGGCCCTTAGGGATCCTCTCTTGCACATTTGAGATATTGAGGCACACTTTGAGCTAGAGAACTTCCCCTCCACTCATCTCCTTGCTTGGTTGCATACTCTAGAGAGATTGAGTGAGATTCAAGTGCATTGCATTGAGAGTTGCATCTAGTGGCACTTGATTCTTGAGTTTGCTGCGGATTGCTTGTTACTCTTGGGTGTTTCCCGACACCCTAGACGGCTTGGAGCAGCGGTGGTGTTGAGCTTGTGATTGGAGATTGTTTCGAGCCTCACCAAGTGATTGTGAGGGGTTCTTGAGCCTTTCCCGCGAGAGTTCGTGAATTGGCTACTCTAGTAGAGCTCGTGGCTTGGAGGATCCCTATCTTGTGAGTGGATGTGCGGCACCCGCTGAGGGTTCAACTCTTGATAGTTGATTAGCTCACGATCCATCAAGTGGGTGCATCGCCATAACAAGGAGTAGCTTGCTGGGAAATAAGTGAACCTTGGTAAAAAAATCTTGTGTCATCTCTTGCCAAGGATTCTCATTGTGATTATGTGTAATTGATTCTTTGGATACATCTCATCTCTACACTATCGGTATAAGAATCAATTCACTCCCCTTTTTACATTCTTGCACCTTTTATCGTTGAGGTTAGCCCATGTGTGTGTCACACTATCTTATGCTTATCATGACTTACCCTGTACTGAGTACTTGTCTATTATGCAGTCATATTATCTTGTTCATGTCCCTACTAGAAACTTATACACCATGCCTTCCTTTGGGAAAAATATAAATAACGATACCCTAAAAACTTCCGGGTGAAATGCTACAATGATAGATCTGTGCGCTTGCGGATAATATCTGTAAACGTTAAGACCTCTCGGGCGTTTCTAGCATTGTTACCATGGGTGGGTCTAAACCCCCATTCTTGGTAATGACGCTAAGAAATGCCAACAAGCATTTCTAGCGCCGTTGCTAGGGAAGGCATGGGTTAAAAAGAATCTAGTAGGACATGTTCATGATGCTGTGTATGTATGGTAGCTATTGCTCTTACAGGCTAATCTTGCATGTTTTCTCTTGTCGTGGATGAAAACAGGATAGTGTAAGAGTGGTTTCAACTTGTCGGACAACTTCATTCCTGATCCGGAGGAACTCCTAAGGAAGAAGGGGTCTGTGCCTCTACTTCTTTTGTCACTCCACCGACAACTGAACTACTCACCCCTGTACCAGCTGCTACCACTACTATGGCCCAGAAGTCACTCCGTGAGTTCTCTGTCTCGGCTGTTGCCAACGTGGCCACCAGGCCCGCTGTCAACATTGGTGACAAAAACTTTGAGATTAGGACCAGGCTGATCACCATGGTACAGGCCAGTCCATTCTGTGGATTGCCGAATGAGGATGCCAACGCACACCTATAGACTTTCCTTCAACTGTGCGACACAATCATCATCAAAGACGTCGCACTTGATGTTGTAAGGCTCCATCAATTTCCTTTCTCCCTTATGGGGAAGGCGAAACTGTGGTTCTACAAGGTCAGGGAAGCTGTCAATACCTGGAGCAAATGCTCCGAGGCATTCCTCACAAAAATCTTCTCCATAGGCAAAACCAATGCCCTGAGGGAAAGAATTACCAATTTCCAGTAGGAATCAACAGAAACCATCCATGAGGCGTGGGAGAGGCTGCAAGAATATATTCAAGCATGCCCACACCATGGGATGGAAAATTGGCAAAGGAGCACATTGATGCCACTGCTGGAGGGGCATTCCTCTCACTCATCCTCAATGAAGCCACGACTCTCATCAACGAGATAGTAGCCAATTGTGGGTAGGGTGAAGAGCGAAGCCTGCCCAAACAAAAAGACATGCACACTGTGAAGAAGATGGATGTGTTTGTCATAAGAATGGACCTCCTATTGAAAAGGCTTGACGAGCGTGTCACTGTCGAGAGCGATGTATGGCACCGTCAACCCATGGACTCGCATATGATATACGTACATACTGTGTTTGCGTGCTCCAGCCTCCAGCTCCAGGTGATCCGCATCATGACGTCATGCCCGCACTTGGTCTTGATCCAGCGGCGGGTTAGGTAGTCTACTGAGCTTCAGAAAGGCTATTATAGCTCCGGTGGCGGCTATGAGGAATTGACCCCGCTGCTTATTAGAACTCGGCCGGCGCAGTCGTTAGAAGTCGCTTTGCAATTTAATTCAGGAAAAAAAAAAGCAACGTGATCCCAACAGACGGAGACGACGAGATGATAGGGACAAGAATCTCGGTCTAATCCGTGGAGAGAACACCGAGAAGAAGTCGACATCAGCCTGGCTCGTTGACGCGCGGGTCGGCCGGCGGCGGGTGAGGCCGCGTGCATGTGGAACCGATCGAGGCCCACCGCCCACGAGACGAGAGCGACGCAGAAGTCAGAACCATCCTGGGAGTAGGACTGTACTCCGTAGGAGCGTGATAACAAAATCCCGTGGATGAACAGAGCGTTGTGGGATGTGGCCGTGGGAGACTAGTTTGTAGCAGGAAGTAGTATATGAGTTGTTCAGCCCAGGGTTTACGTGGTTGATAAGCTACCTGATGTTGTTTTATGTTTTGTTTGAGGTTATTTTTAAGCTTTTGAGAAATTTTAAATGAGTGAAAATTAATCAAAAAACTGTTGACAAGTAAGTTTTCAAGCCATCTATCTATTCTACTACTTAAACGAAGTAGTAACTTCTAAAATTGGTTTCTCGAAAATGGACTTTCTATACTTTTGCGAGAAACAATAGCTGAAAGACTGAAACAACCGATGCTCCTTAGCTTAGGCCTCAGAAGTCTGGATAAAACAGCCTCGGTCCCACAGAGGCGGACTGCACGGTTGCTAGTTTGCTACTCGGCCGGCTTCCGTGGAACACCACCCCGATGACGATGATCACCGCGTAGATAACTCAATGCTCACACGAGTACACGACAGCCTGAGTCTAGGTCCGTCCCATTCGTCCAGGTGCTCATGAGTCTGCTAAATTAAATTTGGAAAATACCAACACATACAGCCAAAATAAACAGAAACAAATAATATTAATGAGAACGTCAAGTGTTAGATTTTTTATGGAACTTGTCTATCTAGGTTTTTAAGTTCTCGACCTGACGCATGTATTTATATTTTTTAGATTTATTTAAGATTTGACTTTATTAATCTCGAGATTTGCTGATTCAGGATTTCAAAGATGTTCGTAAAGGTAAGGTGAGTGTGCATCCATTTACAAGTCTATGTCTATATTGTGATTCAAAAAAGGTATAACTAACAGGAGCAACATGTATAATTACGTAATTAAAATGGTTGACTTCGTCAATCTCGAGATTTGTCGACTTAAATTTTCAAGGTATCTATAAGAGTCTGTGATAACTTCATCAATCTCGATATTTGTCGGCTTAACCTTTCGAATATGCTCATAAGGGCCTATGATGACTTTGTCAATCTCGAAATTTCCTGACCGAGAGTCTCTGGAGGTGCTCATAAGGACCTGTGGTGGCTTCACTAATCTTGAGATTTGCCGAGCTCAGTTTTCTAGCAATACTCATAAGGGTAGAATGAGTATGCATACATGTATAAGTATCTGTCTTTATGTCTGCACTATGATTAAATAAAAAAATATTAAGTAATAGAAGCAACGTGTGTGTTGTGTGTGTATATATATATATAGGGTGGTTGGGACTGCTCCATGAACTCTGCTCTACAAACTCCACTATAAAGCAGCTCTGTAAAAACCTAGAGTTTGTGGAGCACTCCTTGAGGTGCTTTTAGAACTTCACCTTTTTTCTTTGAACAGAGTGCGTGGAGCTAAAACCATTTGACTAAAAATGTGGAGCGGAGTTAAAAAAACATGAAGCAGAGCCGTCCCAATTCCCAAACACCCCCTATGGGAGCAACGTAGATAAACCAGAATGTTTCAAAGTTCTTTCAGTGGTCTACGCTAAAAGATTTGAAGAAAAATATAATAAGTAATGGGAGCAACGTAGAGTATATAGTTCTGTAAACAAACCAGAACGTTTGAAAGTGTCACACCCGGTTTCCCCGGTTTCCTAAAGAACAAAACCAAACTAATCATATATGTACTCAGGAAGTCCACACATATGTCAGAATGAAAATGTATCAGAAACAATGTTATTATATAACGTAGACATAGCTATATTAAATATTTACATCAGAGTATCGCGGAACGGTGACTAAACTTCAGGCTCCATTCTTCTCAGGGACGGCTTACTGGTGGCTCCGTATGACAAATACTTCTGAAAGACTTCTTGAAACTCCACTACACCTTCATCCTTCCTCTAAGTAGCACCTTACTACACACTAGAGTGTAATGGAAATAGCAAAAGTGAGTCCATGTCGAACTCAACAAGTATAATACAGGGTTCATGAGGCACAAAAGGCTAGACACTGTTTGACTGCGTTTAGCTTTTAATCATCATATAATTAGCAATTGAGTAGCATCAAGATGAACCAATTCCCCATTAATGAACCAATGATCAATTGTAATAAGGATAATGAATAGCATTAACATGAGCATAATAATAACAACAATAATTAAGCATGATATAACAATGGTGATCAACTATTCTGTAAGAATTCCCAAGGCCGCTCGTGTCCGTGAGCACGGCTAGTATACCAGTTTATTAAACTCTACGCAGAGGTGTACACTTTCACTGTGAGTCATAATTTCCAAATGCATGGGATAGCTAGTCCTAAAACACCGAAAATCATATAAAGCTATTCAAAAGTTCGTCTAACAAGTTAGGGCCATTAGATTTACTCGGCAGGCAGATGTAGGAACCCCTTTTCAAATGGCACACTTCCTTCTCGGCTATACTCATAGACTAGAGGTTGTCCTACACCCAACGTGTCAAGCCATTCTTACGCCAATTAATGTAACCACTGACAAGCTAGAAAATGTCTCTTAAACAACTAGAGCCAGAGCCATATAGCCCTCACAGCTGTACTGTCAATCCTGGTTATCACTTACAGGTAAGTCCGTACGGAGATTAACTAGAGCAACAATATAACCCCTTGCTCTAGCCCCCCTTCAACAATAATAAAATCATCTTAATAGTTGATTGCTTAATCCATTAATCAAATTACAAGATCATTGTTCATAATTAAGCACTAGCAATAGCTACCCAAATGCACAACCCATAGGTGATAAGGAAACAAGATATCAATAGCTAAGTTATAATCTCTATGGTTATCAAGGAAGACACATGCATATGTATGATAATTTTAGTGAATAGAACAACAAGGATAGCCCCATGTTATACTTGTCTTGATCAAAACTTTCCTGATAATACTGCTGGTCTAGCTCAAAATAATAGTCCTGATCGTCAAGAAACTGCTCACCGTCTATACTCGATCATCAAGCATCAACACACAATCATCCGAGCAATCATACACGAAGCAAACAAAGAGACATAATTAAAACAGTACACCAACAGTAGCAAAATAGTATAAAAAGTTTGTAAAACTCTTCTACACGTTACTACGATCACACAAACGTAAAGATCACGAAATTCAGACTTAAAACATGAAAGTTATGAATTTTCTAAGATTTTATATAGATAAATAATTACTTAAATATAAACTCGAAAATTAAATTTTCCAAACCTACTGTATAGCTATACTAACATGTAGAGCTCGCAAATACGAATCTAACGCAACTTGAACGGGTCAAATCGGAGTTAAAACAGAGATTTTATGATCAAAACAAGATTAGTGGCAAAACTGTAAATAATATCATCTTCTACCTTGGGCTTCGAGGAGCTGCGGTCAGCTATGGTGGAACCTCACCGGAGAGAAGCAAGATGAGATGAGAACTCGATGAAACGGTGATGGATTCGTGCAAACGGATATACCACGGTGTAGAGAACGACGAGGGCTGCCTCTTGGTGGTGGCTGGCATCGGGACGCGACGGTTTGGCCGAAAAAGCTCGTTGGAGAGTTCGTCGGAACGCAAGCTGTAGATGCCGAACTTTGGTGAGGGGTGGAGGGAGCTACGAGCGACGGCTCGCGATAAGGGTTGTACTTCTGAAACCAGGGCGTCGAGGGCTACGCCGGCATATATATAGTCGTAAGGTTTGAAAACTTTTCGAAATTTCTTAATTTCAGGATTATTTTAATTCCGCAAATAAAAATAATTCCAAAAAATCTAGAATTATCTTTTTGGCCGCGAAAAATAGCCCGGAGCTCAGAAAAATCACGGAAAAAATCCTGGAGACTCTTGGGGAGATAAGGAACTCAACTAAATAGGTTTGAGTTCATGAAAAGATTGATGAAGAGATCAAGGAAAAAGATTAAGCTCACGGAAATTGAAATTTTAAATCCAGAAAATGCCAAAATGTTTTCCGGTGAGAAGTAAACATTGTCCTATGGTATTTTGAAAATAATAGCACTCACCAACACCGAAGACAAGCATCACACAAACACCACATTATCAAATTAATATGGAAAATGTTTAAAACCACAATTTTCTATATTTAAATTAGCAGCAACTTAACTTTTCTAATAAATTCATTCAGATATTGAAATCATTTATTTTATTTAGTGTTTTCTAAGCACAACCCAAAATAGGAAATTTTAGGGTGTGGCAGAAAGTCATTCCACACGAGGAGAGGGAGTTTGAAAGTGTCTGGTTCCTTCAAAAATACCTGGACATTATTTGTCAAGTTGGTTGTAAAGTTGTAAAGTGCAACCATTCTCCTACTACTGTCTACTGGTATATATTGACAGTCATTGTACATCAAGGACCGCTCTTGTTTGGATGGACCGTGTAAACAGTCATTATTGTGACTGTTTCCAAATCCACGCATCCACAGAATAAACAACAGTGGTCTCTCTAAACTTACTAGACGAGGTCCGATTGTAGCCGCCGCCTGCTAACCCACCTTTGCCGTTGGTCAGTGACCAACAATTGCCGCTACATTGCATAAAAAAAATGCCGCTGCATCATAATTTTCGCGGTGATACGAGACAACAGAGTGCAAAACATCAGGCTCTCTCTCCTTGTTATAGTTGCTTTTTCACCTTCACTTTCTAAGCATGCAATCAAAAGCATCATATCAGCTGAGACTATGGAGCATGCATGATAACTCAAAATTATAGGTACAAACTAAGAAATATTGTTAAAAACTACAATTCAAACAATTTGGATGATACATGATCGTTTAAATACTACACGGTGGTACTCCATTCATCTCGTTTAAATGGCCGTTTTGTTTGTGTTAAATGGATGTTTAGCCCGAATAATAACTAAAGGGCAAGTGACTAAATATTTACCATTTAGCGTTTAGGATAACACTCCCATATGGACTTACTCATTTCCACTAAAATAAAAATGAAACAAACACACAATGTGACTCTTTGGAACACAGGGTTCTCAAAATATATGAATGGGAAAACACATGATTAAAGTTGCATGAAACTAACAATCATACATGAATTCAAAATACATGAAAGTTTATATTATGGTCTTTCGATGCAGCACAAGAAAAATGTAGGAATTCTAAGACAAAGTTTTCCATGAGATCTAACCTCATACTCCAAAGCTCCTATAGTTTTATACGCCCTATTAGAATACAATGGAACTTCATAGGGTTTTAATCCTTTGTTTCAAAGGAACATGTTTCAATTTTTCCTATAGGATTAAAAAAAACCTCTAAAAACATTATTCTTTTCCTTTTTCCAAAGGGGTCTAAGAGCATCTCAACAGTACTGGTTCTCACATGATCCCTCTTGTAGATCTGACACCCTTCCCTAGGAAAATGGCGGAGTACAGCTAACACTTTCGGCTTTCATTTCAGCTACCGCTCCTACCTCTTTATTGAACAAAATTTTTGTTACCATGTGGTACTTGTGGAAAGCTAGGAATGACAAAAGATTCCAGAGAAAGAACTGGACTCCTTGGCAGGTCCATCATGCTGTGGCTGCGCACATGAATGTCAATTTACAGCAACTACAGAAGCTGGACAGCGGAGGACACATCAACACATGCCAACAACCACTACCAAACATGGCAGGGGCTGTGGCATATGCCACTCCATCATCACCGGTCACAACCATTTCTTGTGCCAACCACAACACTGTACCAGGTAAGCTGTTTTCAAATGCAGGATCCATTGATCGGATGGACAGATACTGGATTCAAATGCTGCCGCTAATCCAAGGAGTAAGATGCTATACCGATGCATCCCTTACATCTGACCACACACACCCTAGCCTCCCATATTAGCTGGTCTTGAGATTTTCTTTGTAAACCCACAGGTACGTCCGACGTAAACGATCTACGTCAAGGCGCAGGTTTCAGGAGTACACTCCGTCCTTATGGCGGAGGCTGCAGTGCTGGCGCTTGCTGCAACTATCAGTGATCGCCTCAACTACACCAATACTACCTTCCTATCCGATTGTCAACAGCTTGTGCAGTTCCTGAATGAAGACGATCAGAGCCATCCACTAGACTGGAGGATCAAAACCTTCACTCGGTTGTTCAGGAATGCAGCCGACCGGCGTCAAGCAAGCATCTTCAAGATTGATAGGACACAAAATGCTACAGCTCATATATTAGCTCGTCAGGCCTTCTGTTAGAAGAGTCAAGGGCCTATTGGGCCTTAGTCCGTTAGGATTAATTAGTCGCTTGCTTAGGGATTAAGTAAGACCTCTTCTCTATATAAGGAGAGGAGATGTATCAATCTAATCAAGCAAGAGATTAGAAGGAAAAACTTTCTCTCTTGCCGGCCGTGGGCGAAGCCCCGCGGCCGGCGTTCCCAGCGCCCCTCACAGCCCTAGCCGCCGTTCCTCTCTCGTGTGAACAGTACCCGCGGGTACTGTAGCGCGCGGGTACTGTAGCTCCGCCGCCGCTCCCCTCTCTTCCTCCTCGATCCTCTCGATCACAACAGCGTCCATAACAATCTGGTATCGGAGATGCCAGGTTCCGATGAGCCGCTGTGGGATCAGATCGCCAAGGTGCTGGCCGACATCAACGCGCAACAGGCGCACCTCAACTCATGGCTGGCCACCATGGAGATCCATCAGGCGTCGTCCTCGGCGGGTGCCGTGCCCCAGAGTTTCCCCTACTGGATGCCTGGGTACGGCACGACAGCGCTGCCGACTTACACCACCACCACCCTAATGCCAGGTTCCACTGCCGATTCGTTCCAACATCGATCACCTGCTTCATGTCGACGGCACTGCTTTTGCTGCTGTCGATCCTTCCTCCGGCGTAGGCAACGCCCCCTCTTCAAGCGCCAGCGCCATGTCACCCCTGCAGCTCGGCTCTCTGCAGCAGCAGCTGTGCTACGGGAAGACATGGCCCTGCGACTCCCAAAGGCGAGAGTGTCTCCTGCGGCGATTGTCCCATCACCCAAGGATCTGTACGCCTACATGAGCAGCACAATAGCCCAGATGCAAGCCAAGGCGGATGAGTTGCTGCAACTGCTACAGTTCAAGAAGACGATGGAGCAGGAGACGAAGATGCATACCCACCAGGTCCTGGCGGCGGTGCGGTTACAGGCTGCAGCACGCGGACTCCTGGCGCGACGGCAAGCGCGGGAGATGCGTGGGTTGCAGCTGGTGCCTATGCCCCGTGCTTCTTTGCTTCGCCACCAGGCTACGCTTCGCCACATGGAGGGCCCCGATCTCGTCCGCTGCGTCATAGAGATCGGGCGTGGCATCGCCACCTCGGGTGACGAACTCGGTGTCTACAGCGCCGGCGTTTGGGGACGCGGGTGTGTGGCCACCCATAGGCGGACCTTAATTAGCGCTGCCGTGCTCCGGCACCGGCCGCCGCAAGGACGTCTCCGCTGGTCGCTATCGCGACTAATTCCTGGTGGCTATACCCGTGCACCCCTCTCGTTCCGGTGGGCTCCATGGGATCCAGGTGGCTATACACGTGCATGTCCATTACGAGGAGGGTGTCCACCGTATCTCCAAAAATAAAAAAATAAAGAGTCGCAATCTATTTCAGGTCAATAAAATAAGCCGAGATGTAAAAGGCTTATTTTTATGTGTTAAGTTTATATCTAGCAAAGTCATAGTTAAGTTGCAGCTCGAGGACGAGCTGCATGTCCAGGTGGGGTGTAGTGTTAGAAGAGTCAAGGGCCTATTGGGCCTTAGTCCGTTAGGATTAATTAGTCGCTTGCTTAGGGATTAAGTAAGACCTCTTCTCTATATAAGGAGAGGAGATGTATCAATCTAATCAAGCAAGAGATTAGAAGGAAAAACTTTCTCTCTTGCCGGCCGTGGGCGAAGCCCCGCGGCCGGCGTTCCCAGCGCCCCTCACAGCCCTAGCCGCCGTTCCTCTCTCGTGTGAACAGTACCCGCGGGTACTGTAGCGCGCGGGTACTGTAGCTCCGCCGCCGCTCCCCTCTCTTCCTCCTCGATCCTCTCGATCACAACAGCGTCCATAACACCTTCACTGCATCTCCACAGATCCTCCCGGCTATTGAGCCTGTATGCTCCTATATATCCCATGACCATCAGTGCCCACTCATAGAGGTGCTGACTAATGTAAACCTTCAGTCCATCAGACTGATAGCAGTACTTTGCTGCTGAAATGAAAGTGTTTGTTGTCAAAAAAAAATCTCAAAAATCTGGTTTTGCAACATTTTAACCTCATCGCCAACAGTTTCTAATAATTTACTCCTAATCTATACTAATATTGAAGAGCCAAAATTCTATCATTTTCTTAATCCAGCTTATTTGAAACTGTTTTGGTAGAACTAATGAAGATGTGGTTGTTGGGTGTAGGTGGCAAGCAATGGTCGCGTACATAAGACTACCCGCACTCATGGACCTCTATATTCATCCTCTATATGTCCTAGTCAGCAAGATTCTCTCCTCTATACTCAATTCTTCCGCACCCATCCATCATCTATATCATCCTCTATTCACTCTATCCACTGTGGAACCCACTTGTCACTTTATCTAAATATATCCATGTGTGATCTAGTTTTGAAGGATTTATTGAGACGAATTTAATGGTGCAATCGAAATTTAATTTGGATTTTTGGTTTGTGAGTTATAGCATTTTTCCCTTTGTTTAGCTAGTGGGGTCCGCCACTATAGAGTATAGAGTAAGCACTGTACTACTCTAAATATAGAGTGAGAGAAAGGATAGAGTATCGTTTTATAGTACCCAGTGCAGTAGTTTTTACTCTATATTCGTACTCTAAAGCTTTAGAGTATCGTTTTAGAGTACCCGCTGCGGTTAGTCTAACGTTGGATGCTACTTATCGGGGCCTCATCCAAGATTGCAAAACCACTATCCATATTCAGTTGACTTGTAAAACTTCAGTAGTTACAAAAACAAATGTTTTGTTTTTTTTTGGGCAGCTAACGCACGCACGTGCATGCTATAAGTATACGGCACGCACACTCCATTTATGGAAAGTGTTCTCAAGTATTTAATAATCATTCCTATTTTAGTAAATTTGCTTTTCCACTCGTTTTTTCGTCTGTAGCGCTTTTCTGTTTTCCACAACAGGCTCGCTGCTCCTAGATTTGCCATGCGTCATTTAGCCCACATCTAAAATCTAGACATCTTGAGATGTTTTGTCTAGCATCTCAGGCACTTAGAAGGGACAGGCAAAAAAGTTGATATTATAAAGCATTTTAGAACACAATGACAAGCAGTAAAATATACATCAGTAGACAAATTATATAACACGAAGTGACAAGTAGGAAAATAAAATATCATCGGCCTTAGAGACTATACATTAGATGTTGGTAACATATATACATTCTGCTGCACCAGCACATCTGCTCCTGCATGTCAATATTGAGCAACTTATCGAAGTTGAAGTTGTCGTCGTACTCCGGATCAGCGTGTGGCTGCTGCACACCATGCACCTCCTCGCCTCCGGAGATCATCACAGGATTCACGCCTTGGGGGACAACAACAGCGTGACCATAGCAAGGCATCACCGGGGTAAGCATTGGTGAACTCACATGTTGAGCAACTCGACGTTGAACTTGCCGCCGTCGACGTGCTCCACCTCCAACTCAATGTGTGGCAATTTAATATCATCATTGAACTCTTTCATATGACAATGTTAATTAATCTAGACCAAAAGATGAAAAGCTAACTAAAACAGAATTAAGCAATTATCATTAGTTACGCAATTTAATATCATTACTAATTTAATATCACTAGTTAAGCAATTTAATATCACTAGTTAAGCAATTTAATATCTTTAGTCATGCAAGTTATTAGTAATCTTATAGCAATTTTACCTAGTTGATGCTGCCATGAATGGGTTGCAGCATTTCAAAATGCAACAATAGGATAGTTACACAGAAGAAAATAAAACAGGCGTTTTTACCCAAGTTTGCAATGAGTACTAGAAATTTTTCTAGGGTGAAAGTGTGAATCGAAGATGTGCCTGAAAATTTTGCGTGCAGACTGCAGACAAGCTGGGAAATAGAATGCCATGAGTTGAATTCATGAAAGTAACATACCTGGACCATTTTGACTTCCTGTATAGCCTCTCTTACTGATCTTGCAGGAGCAAAATTCGGAACCAACATTGCTGGTGCTTCGCTAGGACTAGCTCCTTTGACAAAGGCACAAACAAAGATATCATAAGATGGAAGCCAGCTAAAAAAGATTTGTGCACAATCAATCTAGACATCTTGAGATGTTTTGTCTAGCATCTCAGGCATCTTAGAATGGAGAGGCAAAAAAGTAGATATTATGAAGCATTTTAGAACACAATGACAAGTAGTAAAATATACATCAGTAGGCAACTTATATAACACGAAGTGACAAGTAGGAAAAAAATATCATCGGCCTTAGAGACTATGCATCAGATGTTGGTAACATATATACAATCTGCTGTACCAGCACATCTGCTCCTGCACGTCAATATTGAGCAACTCATCGAAGTTGAAGTCGCTGCCGTACTCCGGATCAGCGCGTGGCTGCTGCACACCATGCATCTCCTTGCCTCTGGACATCATCACAGGATTCACGCCTTGGGGGACAACAACAGCGTGACCATAGCAAGGCATCACCGAGGTAAGCATTGGTGAACTCTTTCATGTTGAGCAACTCCTCGACGTTGAACTTGCCGCCGTCAACGTGCTCCGCCTCCAACTCAATGTGTGGCAATTTAATATCATCATTGAACTCTTTCATATGACAATGTTAATTAATCTAGACCAAAAGATGAAAAGCTAGCTAAAACAGAATTAAGCAATTATAATTAGTTAAGCAATTTAATATCATTATTAGTTTAATATCACTAGTTAAGCAATTTAATATCTTTAGTCATGCAATTTTGTGTCTCCATCTTACTCTACGAATACCTGGTTGATGCTGCCATGAATGTGTTGCATCATTTCAATTGCAACAATAGGATAGTTACACGGAAGGAAATAAAACAGGCGTTTTTACCCAAAGTTTGCAATGAGTACTAGAATTTTTTCTAGGGTGAAAGTGTGAATCAAAGATGTGCCTGAAAATTTTGCGTGCAGACTGCAGACAAGCTAGGAAATAAAATGCCATGAGTTGAATTCATGAAAGGAACATACCTGGACCATTTTAACTTCATGTATAGCCTCTCTTACTGATCTTGCATGAGCAAAATTCAGAACCAACATTGTTGGTTTCTCGCTGGGACCAGCTCCTTTGACAAAGGCACAACCAAAAGATATCATAAGATGGAAGCCAGCTAAAAAAGATTTGTGCACAACCAAAGAAGCTTTTTATCATTCTCAACAATCAGGTGCAGGTACGTCTAACTGATCAAGGATGTAGATGTAACTCAGCAGAAAAGGTGCATCAAATAAATGAACCGATGTGCTCTAAATGCATATCTGCAAGGGGGGAAATGGTAGATTCACTTTTTAGTCTCTTCGACACTAGTCTTCATGGTAATTAGAATTGAAAAACATATAATTAGAACTGGAACTTGCTAACTAAAAGCACATAATCAGAACTGAAAAGCAGGGACACCGGTCCTAGAAGCAAGCTCAAAGCAAAAACCGAAACAAATAGCAATAGGCACCAATAAATGAAACTTGCTAACAGGCACCACTAGCGGATAGTAATAGGAAACAAAAACAGTAAAGTTTATAGAAAAATAGAAACTAACCATGTTTGCTTGATAACTTGATTACACTATAATTGAAAATTATACTGTACAAGAATAATGGAAAATTCAGAGATTGACTAAAAACTCTACTTGCTGTATGTTAAATATCGAAAGATTCAAGTAAGCAGTGTTCTAAAGATCGATTTCATACACATGCTGGATCGAGTTCACAGTAACAATGTTAATTAATCCAGACCAAAGATGAAAAGCTAGCTAAACAGACTTAGTTAAGCATTTATCATTACTTTAGAAAATTTATATCACTATTAATCTAATACCATTAGTTAAGCAATTTAATATCACTAGTTAAATAATTTAATAATACTAGTTAAGCAATTTAATATCCTTAGTCAGACGTTGTTAGTAATCTGGTAGCAATTATGTGTGCCCAACACCAAAAAAATGTGCCTATAACCTCTGTTGGTCTAGATTGCATCCTCTATTGCGTAAAAGATGCACTAGATTGCAAAATCGAAAATCACCCTGGTCAGTTATTCTAGGAGCAAACATCTAGATTCTGCATCACAGAAATAAAAGCATAAATAGAATTATTATCATTATCATATGGGCTGATCATACATATTTTGAATCATGAGAAAACAACATTGAAATATATTGTGCAAGAAGCTGAGAACTGTGGTCTAGAAAGTTGACATTATGTACATAACAATTTGGTAGCCACAAATCATTCTCCACCTGGAGAGAGTGAGAGAGAGGTTAGCAGTTAGTAAATAATACTAATACCTTACTTTACTTGATCTACAGGTCTAGCATGTGTTGTAAGTTTTGCACTTCCTCCATGCTGCTATGCTGCTCAATCTAGTTGGCCTGACAGATAAAATACCCAAAACACATCCATTGCCAAGGCTTTCTTCTTTACTGCACCATGGTATAGACATCACACTAGCAATTGGTTAAATTTAGATAGATGCAGACTCAAGAGATATCTTCGACAGGCACACAAATACTGAAATTGGAGATAAAAATCTACAAATCGAACAGACTATTAGAGTCTCTCCATCAATCTGCAAATAAATCAGGGATCTAGGAGGTTTAGGATTGGGCTAACCTTCAATTCATGGAGAGAGAAGAATAAGGACAAGTAAGCAGCAACATCCACCGCATATGTTGATTTTTCTCTATATTGCACCTTGTCAACCATTCAGGAACAGTAAGACGTGATTCCTCCTATGGATGAAACAAAAATAAAACATGAATTCCTTCAATTGGTGTGCAGATTCAGAATCAGGGGTTAAAAAGGGAAGGTGGCAGTGACCTGCAGATGCACATCCATGTGCAAATCGCAGCCGCATCGGCCATGGAGTCAAATCCGAGCTTGTGTTTTGTCCATCACTCCATCTATTCAAATCGTGTTGACATCGTTTTTAGCACGTGTCAAGATGATCAGGAAGGGCTAATCAGCAAAGGAAAGATTACCGTGTAAATTGATAGCCAAGGAGAATAAGTTTGTTTTTGAGTGGTGACAGTGTATGAATTTAATTTGAAATGTTGCTGATGAGGTTAAGGGTGTTATTGCCGATGCCGATGAAAGAGGGTTTGAAGACTGCAGCCGATGAAACAGGGAATGTACCGATGGAAGGAGATCGAAGGCTGCTGCCGATGGAACAGGGGCTGTGCCGATGAAAAGGAGGTCGATAAGAATACCATCGTGATTAAGGCGGACTATCGAATAAAATAGGAGTTGATTTCCTTGTTTACGATTAGTAGAGTCTGAGTTGTGTCAAAGTCATATTTTTTTTCCTTAGATTTGGATTTAGTGTCCTAGTCGTATTTGGTTATGTTTCTATAGATCAGGGTATAAATATAGAGTGAAGGGCAATGTAATAATCAATCAATCAATACATCAAAAAACAGCTTTTACTCTTATTTACATCTACTTTTCGGCGACTTCGTCAATTTGCATATTTTTTTTCTTTTTACGAGTTCTCATCGATTCGGCGAGTTGCATTGCTCTAAGTGCAACATTCGTTGATCCTCGAGTTCCGCGTGAGTACCTCTTGGCCGTGGCTTCCGGGCGTATCGCTGTTGTCAGGACCAAAGTGCTCGTATCTTCATCCTTGTCGATTAACAGGTCAAATCGACTGGCACGCTTTGGATATCGATTTCGGGTATTAGCCCTTTGTGTTTGCAGATTCACTTTTGCATCAACACATCTTTTGGCACGCCCGGTGGGACGAATCTAGTCAAGATGCCTAATCATGAGATCGATGCTGGGAATATCATCGCAGTAACAGAAGAAGATCTTAAGGACGATCAGAAGCAGGCTATGGAGAGGGCTATTGAAGAATACAGACAGCTTTGCTTAAAGTCATTCAGCGTGAACAAAAGTGGACAAGTCATCCAGAAGCAGGACTTGCCGTTGCCTCGGCAAGTTACCTTTGATCCTAATCCTGGTAAACTTCAAGAGATGGTTAATTCTGCGGTGAATCATGCTTTAATTAATCACTCCAATGTGTTGTCCAATACTGTTTATAATGCTGTGATTCGAACTTTCAAAGAAGGGCAAGCGTCACATCATTACGTCGGGCCTGCTTATCATCAACCAGAAGCAGCATCTGCTGTTGCTCCATCGGCTCCTCCAGCCGTTGCGGGTATAGAGATTTCTTCTCCTCCAGTATCAGCAGGATTATCTAATGCACAATCTACTCCGGTGTGTCCAGATTCAGCATTATCAGGACGAGTTCAGCTTGGTACAGATCTATCAGCATCAGCTTTATCAGGTCCTATACCACAGAGTAATCAAACTCCTGCTAATTGGTGGGGATATGGTATGCCTCAGGAGCCATCTACTTTCAATCACGGATTATCTCAAGTGTTTGACGCAGCGGGAAAAACTCCTATCCCATCGGCTGGTTTACCGATAGCCCAAGCGCCTCAATATACTACAACTACTATACAACCGAGTCTGGGAGGTTTTCAGGCATCTCTGGGTCAAACATCTAGTTCAAGTCCATCGGCAAATTTGTTACCGATGCAGTAGAAGACTCCTATCACCAGTCAACCTGGAGTCCAGGTTATGCCTCAAGTTGGATGTAATTATCCAGCAATGCCAACAAGCTACCAGCCATCGGCAAACTTTGTGCCGATGAATACTAATAATTGGTCAGGGCAGTTTCCTACTCAACATATAGTTCAGCCAAGTCAGCAAGCCACAGGAGTTCATCAAGGTCACATGCATGCTAGTTTTCAGAATCAAGCATCGGCAGCTCAGCCGATGAATCCTTTTCAGCAGGTTAATGGACCACAGTTAGTAGCAAATATGCCAATTGCTGGAGATCGTGGGCAACAAAGGTGTGCAGAAGGGTATCAACAGATACCTCCAGCAGAGATTCAACCATATCGTCAGCAAGATGTTGATTTTTTTTGGGCCGATAAGATAGCAGAAATTACGAGGGATCAATTTGGGATCAAGCCCAAGGTTAATACTTATTCTTATCGGACTCCGTATCCTCTGGCATATGATTTAATTCCTCTCCCAAATCGTTACAAAGTGCTAGATTTCACTAAATTCTCTGGGCAAGACGATACATTAACCATGGAGCATGTTAATCATTTTATTATTAAATGTGGAGAGGCAGCTTGTAGAGATGAATTGAGAGTTCGTCTGTTCTCATCATCTCTATCTGGATCAGCATTTACATGGTTTATTTCACTACCGCCAAATTCTATTATCACCTGGGCTGATCTGGAAAAGCAATTTCATAAGTATTTCTTTGCTGGAGTTCATGAAAAGAAGCTCACCGATTTGGTAAAGATGAAACAGCGCAATGATAAATCGGTAGAAGGCTTTGTGCAAAGGCTACGAGATGTAAAGAACAAATGTTATAGCTTGGTATTGGATGATCGGCAGCTCGCCGATTTAGCCTTTCAGGGATTATTACCACACCTTAAAGACAGATATGCTTCCCAGGAGTTCGAAAGCCTAAGTCATTTAGTGCAAAGGATTTCTGATCAAGACACTAGGGTTTTTGAACCTAAGAGAAATTGGAACAAGAAAGTTTCATTTGTTGAAGAGGCGGAAGATTCTGATTCAGATAATGAACCAGTTATCGGTTTGGCAGAATGGGTTAAGAATAAGAAGCCGATATCTTGTCCCTTTGGTCACAAAGAGCTAGAAAAGTTTACTTTTGACGTCACCAAAGCCGATAAGATATTTGATCTTTTGCTTCAGGAGGGCCAGATTAAATTGTCACCTAATCATGTGATCCCATCGGCAGAAGAGTTGAAGCATATGCTATATTACAAGTGGCATAATGCAACTTCACACAGTACCAATGAGTGCAAAGTATTTAGACAACAATTGCAGTTAGCTATTGAGTCTGGTAGAATAAAATTTGGCAATTTCAAGATTCAAAAGCCAATGAAAATTGATCAACATCCTTTTCCAGCAAATATGTTGGATGCTGAAGGGAAAATTAAGGTGTTGACATCGGAAGCTGCTGAAAAGAATGCATCAGTAGATCCCCAACATCGGATAACTACCGATGATGCAAAAGGCAAGGGGCTATTGACGGAAAGTGGTGGTTCTGGGATACCTCCTCGATCTGGCATCGTGATTACTCATCGAAGACAACAAGAAAGTTGGCGTCAGCGAAGGGACCAGTATCGACGACAACAAGAGGAAAGGCGTCAAGAAGAGTGGAATCGGCATAAGGATCATTGGAATTGTCCGTTTTTTATTCATTGTTGGGAAGAAGGTATTAAGTTACCTACTGTTGAGAATTGTCCAGAGTGCAATGGCTATTATGGAGTTAATCATCCTGCAAGAAGGTTTCAATCTGGTAATCAAGGTTTGCTCATTAATGAGCCGATCAGAGGGAGAGCATCAGTACATGATCGGCTGGGGGGCATGCTCAGTGTGCATGAAAGGCTTGGTAAACGCGTTGCATATTTTCCAAGAAACCAAGAGGAACTTGAAGAGATGGCAAATGCAAGAGTTCCTAATGAAGAAATATTTTACAGGGATCCTAATATACGTCGTGTGGAGACAACTAGGACTTATCAGCCAGTTTGGAAAACTAAGCTTCCTCAATGGTGTCCAGAGGGTTTGACAAAAACACAGAAGAGAAAAATACAGCGAGAGCGTCAAAAAGATTTATATCAAGAAGAAAGTCCCTCCAATGAGAGATCTGGTAACCAGCAGTGGCAGATAAGGCACAAGAATAAAGGTCCATCGGCAGATGTCAATATGGTGTTTATGTTGCCGATGGAATTTTTGGCCCTGTCTGATAGCGAAGAAGAGACTGTTTTCTCTGACCAAATAGCTCAATTAACGCTAGATCCAATGATGGCCGTTTTTGAGAAGCCTGCCGATGATGAGAGACAACACCTCAAGGCTTTATTTGTAAAAGGCAGAGTTGATGGGCAGCCTGTATCTAAGATACTTATTGATGGAGGAGCTGCAATTAATATTATGCCTTATGTGATGTATCGGAAGCTTGGTAAGGGAGATCAAGACTTAACTAAGACCGATATGATGCTAAAGGATTTTGAAGGTAATGTATCACCAGCTAAAGGGGCAGTATGTGTTGAGTTGACCATCGGCAGTAAAACTTTACCGACAACTTTCTTTGTTATTAATGGCAAGGGTGCATACAACCTACTTTTGGGAAGGGATTGGATTCATGCTAATTGTTGTGTTCCTTCTACAATGCATCAATGTCTGGTACAATGGATTGGAGATAAGATTGAAGTTGTTCCTGGTGACTCTTCTTATATCATTGCATCGGCAGAATCAGATACTTATGAGCGAACCAAGTGCATATCGGGAGAAGCCTGGGAAAAGGAGTTCCTCAAGATTGCCGATTATGAAATTCTACCGATCCAAGCAGTCGGTTCTGAAGAAGAGTTTTAATGGATAGATTTGCCGATGATGGAAAATTAGGTCAAGGATTTACATCGGCAGATGATTTAATAGAAGTAGATATTGGTGAAGACGATAGGCCAAGGCCCACTTTTATTAGCTCTAAGTTAAATTCCAAGTGTAAACAGCAACTAGTTGATTTGTTAAAGGAATATAAAGATTGTTTTGCTTGGGATTATACTGAAATGCCTGGATTAGACCGATCTATAGTTGAACATCGGTTGCCTATTAAATCTGGATTTCGGCCACATCAGCAGCCGGCTCGCCGATGCAATCCTAAAATACTCCCTGATATTAAGGCCGAAATAACCAAGTTAATTGAGGCAAAGTTTATTCGGCAGTGTCGATATGCAGAGTGGATTTCTAATGTGGTTCCTGTATATAAGAAAAATGGAAAACTCCGTGTTTGTATTGATTTCAGAAATCTTAATAAGGCCACACCGATGGATGGTTATCCAATGCCGATTGCTGATTTGTTGATTGATGCTGCAGCAGGGCATCAGATTATTAGTTTCATGGATGGAAATGCGGGTTATAACCAAATATTCATGGCTGAAGAAGATATCTCCAAGACTGCTTTTAGGTGTCCAGGTCATGTGGGATTATTTGAGTGGATAGTTATGACATTTGGTTTGAAAAATGCTGGTGCTACTTATCAAAGAGCTATGAACTTTATTTTCCATGAATATATCGGCACATTGGTAGAAATCTACATTGATGACATAGTGATTAAGTGTGGAGACATCACAAAGCATCTAACCGATCTACGGAAGATACTGGAGTGCACAAGAAAACATGGATTAAAGATGAATCTCAATAAATGTGCATTTGGTGTATCGGCAGGACAATTCTTGGGTTTTATGGTGCATCAGCGGGGCATTGAAATTAGTAGAAAATCTATTGAGGCAATCAACAAGGTTGTTGCTCCTGCCGATAAAACTGAATTACAATCCTTGATCGGTAAGATTAATTTCATCAGAAGGTTTATATCTAATCTGTCAGGCAAAATCAAGGCTTTCAGTCCATTATTGAAATTGAAAGCTGATCAGGAGTTTAAATGGGGGGATGAACAGCAATTGGCCTTAGATTAGATTAAGAGTTATTTAACAAATCCTCCAGTGTTAGTTCCACCCCAGCATGGAAAACCTTTCAGATTGTATTTATCAACTGAAGATACTATTATCGGTTCAGCTCTTATTCAAGAATTTGAAGGGAAGGAGCGTGCTATCTATTATTTGAGCAGACGGTTAATAGATGCTGAAACCAGGTATTCGGCCATTGAGAAATTATGCTTATGTTTATATTTCTCCTGTAGTAAGTTGAGGCATTATTTACTATCGGCTGAATGTACTGTCGTATGCAAAGATGATGTGGTCAAATATATGCTATCTATGCCGATATTAAATGGTAGAATTAGTAAATGGATTTTAGCGTTATCAGAATTTGACCTACGTTATGAATCGGCTAAGGCAGTTAAAGGACAAGTTATGGCCGATTTTGTTACTCAACATTGCAACATGGTGGATTCTCTGGAAGTTGCTCCATGGACACTTTTCTTTGATGGGTCTACTTGTGGTGAAGGGGCAGACATCGGCATCGTGTTGATTTCCCCTCAGGGGAAGAAGTATGAATTCTCATTGCCGATCGTCGCCACATCGACAAACAATCAAGCTGAGTACCAAGCCCTGATAAAAGGGTTAGAATTGCTTAAAGAAATACAGGCTGATGCTGTTGAGGTCTTTGGTGATTCTATGCTAATTATAAATCAGTTGATTGGGGTTTATGAATGCCGAAGTGAAATTCTAATTTCATATCATGAAAAGTGTTTGGAATTATTAAAAGGGTTTAAGAGTTTTCATCTGGAGCATATTTCCCGGATGCATAATGAAGAGGCTAACCGATTGGCTCAGCATGCTTTAGGATATCAACCTGTTCAAGAAGCATTGACATCGGTGGCTGATGCCGATGACTGGAGAAAGGAAATCATTGATTATTTAAAGAATCCATCTAAAAAGGTTGAAAGACGCATAAGGTTCCAAGCGACAAAGTATGTACTCCTCGATGATGAATTATATTACCGTACCATAGATGGAGTTTTACTCAGGTGTGTTAGCATAGAGGAATCAAAAAGCCTGATGAGTGAAATTCATGAAGGAGTATGTGGGGCTCATCAGTCAGCATTTAAGATGAAATGGATGATCAGAAGAAATAGATATTATTGGCCGGCTATTGTTGAGGATTGTTTTAAATATTTTAAAGGATGTCAGGAATGTCAAAAATTCGGTAATATTCAAAGAGCACCCGCATCGGCTATGAACCCTATAATTAAACCTTGGTCGTTTAGGGGTTGGGCTATTGATCTCATCGGTCAAATTTATCCACCATCGAGTAAAGGGCATAAGTTTATTCTGGTTGCTACCGATTATTTCACAAAGTGGGTTGAAGCAATTCCTTTGAAAAAGGTGACATCGGCTAACATGGTTGATTTTGTGAAGGAGCATATTGTTTACCGATTTGGCATCCCTCAAACCATCACTACCGATCAGGGCACTATGTTTACATCAGGTGAATTTGATGAGTTTGCTATAAGTATGGGAATTAAAGTTTTGAATTCTTCACCATATTATGCCCAAGCTAATGGCCAGGCTGAAGCATCTAATAAGGGAATTATCAAACTTATTAAGCGCAAGATCAAAGAATATCCTAAAAAGTGGCATACAATATTAAATGAAGCTTTGTGGTCATATCGGATGGCATGTCATGGTGCAACCAAGGTATCACCTTATCAATTGGTGTACGGACACGATGCGGTATTACCTTGGGAGATTAAGATTGGCTCTAGGCGAATGCGCTTTCAGGATGAACTGACAGCCGATGATTATGATATTCTTATGAAAGATGAATTAGAAGATGTAGCAGGTCATCGGTTAAAAGCTTTGGTTAGCATCTAGGAGAATAAGAAAAGGGTAGCTAGATGGTATGATAAGAAAGTGAAGGTAAAGGAATTTGTCGATGGTGAATTGGTCTGGAAATTGATTTTACCGATTGGGACTAAAAGTTCTAAGTTTGGCAAATGGTCTCCTAATTGGGAAGGTCCATATCGGATAAATCAGTCTATTCCTAGTAATGCGTATATTCTTGAAACTCTCGAAGGAGTTGTATAGATGCATAAGAGTATAATTGCCGATAACAATCCTAGTATCTGGATAGATGCATAAGAGTATAATTGCCGATAACAATCCTATCGGCTGGAGTTAAAACAAAGTATCAATTGTGCCGATGTGCTAATTTAACAAAGCCTGGATGGCTGATATCGCACGCAGGCGAATTTCATCGGCTTCTTTTAATTCTTTGGCATCTTCATCGGCACTTCCTTCCACAGGCTTGATTTTCTTTTTCAAGGCCAAGGCCTTGCGAGCTTGAGCATCTCGTTCCTGTTGAAGGGCCTTAATGGCGTCGGGAAGCTGGTCTTCTTCTTGTTTAGCTTGAGTCAGAGCTGTCTCAACCTTTTCCAATTCAGCTAGCAGGGCTGCTTTCTTTGCCGATAGATCTGAGATTTTCTGTTTAATATCGGCACTGGAGGCTTGCAAATTGTTGATGTTCTTGTGCTTCTCGTCGGCAGTCTGCTTCAGCTGTAGCATTTCTTCTTTAAGTTGAGACTGAGCTGCTCTGTCAGCAATACGATGAATGGCCCTTTGATATTGAAGTTGTCTGCTCTCCAGATGGACTGCTGGAAAGATGATTTCTTCAACATTGGCAGGGACTTGGCCGCGGATTGTTTTGAAGATAGACCTTGCAGGATCTGAGTCGATCACCAATTGGGAAGTGTCTTGCTGCAGCAGATTTAGGAGGGTTTCTAGCTTGCCATAGGTGTCTGACGATATTGTTCCCAACGCCAGGGAGGAACTCGCTTCTTCTCCATCGTCATCAGAAACATCGATAGCAAAAGAGAATAAGCTATCGGGAGAGTCTTGTTCCTATGAAATAAAGAGAATTAGAAATCATATTTATGATATTTGGGGATATAATAAACCAAGTAATTGATTGGTTTACCTGCTTCAGGGCGATTTCTTGAGCTTGGCTTGAGGGAGCGGCTTGTAAAGGGTCATACGAAGGATCGGCAGAAGATGCCGATAGAATGTCTTCTACGATTGCATCGGTAGTCGGTCCTTGAAGTATAATTGCCGATGATGTATCTTGGGCAGGAGCAGTTTGTTCAGAGGGCTGATGAAAGTCCCTAGTTTGGTTTTGGCTAATTGATGAAACCTAGGACTAACATTAGTATCTAAGTGGATGATTTAGATAAAGGTGGTCATTGAATATGAGACATGACATTGACTCATATGACCAAGATGGTGAAGACCAAGATGAAGCTTGGCTCGATGGACCGGTTGCGAAGGTGAAGGGCAAGTCAAGGCTTTGAAGCGAAGGACCATGCGATGGTGAAGCTTGAGCAAGACTTGGCGCCGACGGACCGATGCAACGGTGAAGAGCAAGTAAAATCAAGGTCGATGGATCGAGACGGTCATGTGATGATATGAAATGGATCATATCTTTTGGAGAAACAAAATGGGCTCAAGGCAAAGGTATAACCATAGGGCCATTTTGTTTTACACTCAAGACACCATAGAGGGTGTGAGTGGTTTAGGATCGATAGCCGAACTATTAAGAGGGGAAGTCTTATCGGTTATTCGACGCATGGGTGCCACTAGGTGAATTCATGAAGTGCATTGCATGTAGGGCCTAGTGAGCTAACTGGAAAATCTTTGAAAATGTTTGAGAAAAAGCTAACACACAAGCACATGGAGATGTACACTTGTTGGTGTTGGCACATTTGCAAAGGTGGCGTTGGTCGCGCTGTGGTTTGCGGGTAGAGAGGGGTTTGGGTTCCTCTCTCCCTCCCGTCGAGCGTGCGAGCGCGGGATTCAGGCGATTTCGGGGAAATGAAATGCCTATTTTCCACAACGCCGGAAGTCGGAAAAGAAACGGAGACGAACGGAGGTCACAGAGGTGACCGGACGCTGCACCGGACGCGGTCACGGTGTGACCGGACGCGTCTGGTCAGTACAGCGCAGCAGTCAGGCGCGCGGGTTAGGGTTTGCAACCGGCGCGTCCGGTCACTCGCGGGACCGGCGCGTCCGGTCAGGCACCCTGAGGTTTTTGCAGTTTCGCAAGGACGATCGGACGCGGTGCGCGTCCGGTCACACACGATCGGACGCGTCCGGTCGTCAAAGGAGCTTACTGGACTCCGACCGGACGCGGTCACTGTCGCGTCCGGTCGTTGCGAGGAGCGCGTCCGGTCGTTGCTTCGCGGGCGCGCGGTACTGTGCGACCGGCGCGTCCGGTCGGTTGAGCTGCGCGTCCGGTCATCGCGTTTGACCGTTGGCGCGCAGTGACCGTTGGAGGATCTAACGGTCGTGTTTGAAATCAGGGGACACGTGGACGTCGCAGGGCGACCGGACGCGGTGAAGCGCGTCCGGTCAGTTTCGACCGGCGCGTCCGGTCGTCCCGAAAAAACGGTCAGTGGAGTTGCAACGGCTCTATTTGTTTGGGATGCTTATAAATACTTGTTGGCCGGCCCTTGGGGAGGTCTCTTGGCTTTTCTAACACTCTTGTGCATCCTTTGAGCTAAAGCAACTCCTCCCACTCATCTCTCTTGCTTGATTGCAAATCAAAAGTGAGATTGAGTGATCCCAAAGTGCATTGCATAGCTTGAGGGCATCTAGTGGCACTTGTGGGTGGTTTAGCCGGTGGATTTCTTGTTACTCTTGGAGAGTACCGCTCCTAGCCGGCTTGGAGATTGTTGGAGGCGTTGGCAAGAGAAGGTGATTGTTTTTGGCCACCTCCGGTTGATTGTGAGAGGTTCTTGTGCTTTCCTCGGCGGGACGCCAAAAGCAACTCTAGTGGAATCCGCGTGTCATTGAGTTACCTCACTTGAGAGTGGTGTCTTGCGGTGCCTTGCGGGGCGTGCCTTGAGGGGCAAGTGACTTGAGGGTCACACCAAGGAACCATCTAAGTGTTGGTCGACACAACCGGTGACGTAGCTTGTCGGTGCACAAGTGAACAACGGGTGAACAAAAATATTGTGTCTCTTGTCTCCCGGTGATTGGTCTTCATATTGTGTTGTTGTCAATATTGATTGATTGTATATCATCTTGGTGATTGGCAACATCTTCACTCCACCGTCGGTATAAGAATCATAATCCTCTCTTGCACTTACTTTTACTAGATTTTCTTGTGTAGCTCTAGTGGTAGCTTTGCTAGTAGTTTTGTTTAGCTTGTTCTCTAGTGTAAGTTTAGTGACATAGCTCTTGTGTGAACTAGAGATCATAATCTACTAGACTTGCGGATAGGAGGCTTGCATCACATCCTTTGGCTAAGTAAAACTCGCTTTACGCCGTTTGTTGTTCTAACAAGTTTGCTTAGTGGTTTTTGTAGAATTTTTATAGGCTATTCACCCCCCTCTAGCCATCTAGGACCTTACAATTGGTATCGGAGCCGTGTTCACCGTTTTAATCAAGGCTTAACATCCTTCGGTGTGAAAAATGGCTCAAATTGTGTTCAATCATGTTGGGGGCAAGCCACCGTTCTTTGATGGTGTTAGTTCTTTTGCTCATTGGAAGAGAAAAATGACAATGTACCTTGGTTCTATTCATGAGAGAGTATTGCAAGTCACCGAGAATGATTTTGCTATCATTGATCCCGATCATCTCACCGATGAAGATAGAGCAAATAGAACATGCAATAGAATGGCTCTCAATATACTTTACAATGGTATTGACACAAAAGTATTTGAGGGCATCAAGGATTTAGAATTGGCTAGTGAAGTATGGACAAGGTTGAGTGAGACATATGAAGGCACTAAGGTTGTGAAGAGTGCCAAGCTATATGGGCTCAAGAGTGAGTTTGAGAACTTCAAGAAAAAGGATGATGAAACAATCATTGAAATGTTTCATAGATTGCAAGTGATAGTCAATGATCTCAAGAGCTTAGGGCACAAGACTCAAGATCAAGATTTTTGTCACAAGTTCTTATTGAGCTTACCTAGAAGATTCAAGATGTTGATCATGATGTTGCAAAGAGATGGGCTTGAAGCAATGAAGCCAAATGATTTGCTTGGTGAAGTATTGACCTATGACAAATATGATCAAGATGTTGATGACAAGGAGAAGGTGGAAGATGAGAAGAAAAAGAAGACCGTAGCATTTAATGCCACCTCCTCCAAGGGCAAAGCCATCATCATTGAAGAAGAAGAAGACAACAATGAAGATGGGGAATTTGAAATTGATGATGAGGCACTTGCTCTTGTAGTCAAGAAGATGGGTCACATGTTCATCAAGAGAAGAGGCTTTAAGAAGAGAAATGACAACTTCAAAAGAAATGAGCAACAAAGAAAGTGCTTCAATTGTGATAGCACCGAGCACCTTCAAGCGGAATGTCCTTATGATAAGAAGAAGAACAAAAAGGACAAGTTTGAGAAGAAGAAGAGAGAGGCCAAGATGACATTCAATAAAGGCAAAAATGGTGCCTATGTGATCACTTGGGAAAGTGAAGATAATGAAGAAGAAGAAGAATCATCCAACAAGGCTTTTGCTTCCATTGCTATCAACAAGAAGCCATCACTATTTGATTCATCCTCTTCATGCTTCATGGCTAAAGAAGCTAAGGTATTATATGATGAGAGTGATGATGAAAGTGAAATGGAATATGCTCACGATAGTGATAATGATAATGATAATGAAAATGATGATGATGAACCAACTAAAGAACAACTATATGACTTGATGCAACAAACTAGAGACATAGCCATTGCCAAGGACAAAGAGTGTAAGAAGCTTTCAATGAAAGTAGCAATACTTGAGAAAGTCCTTAGTGAGCTTAAGACCACTCATGAGAGTCTAGTGGAAGACCATGAGGATCTTGATAAGTGTAACACCCCAGGTGTTTATCACCAATTAGGCAATGGGTTTGAGCTCAAACATGATAGATTAAGTGTAAATGATAATGTCAAGGTCAACCTAAGGAGATGAGCCTAACTTAAAGTTGGATGCTGCATCATTGCTTTACATATAGGCCATCTTCAAAGATATATGTTCGGATGGTGTTATTACCATATCTTCATGTGTCTCACCTTGGTACCTATCTATATTGATCCCTGGAAAAGTTTCATGAAGTTTGGAATCGAAAAGTCACATGAAATGATAAGTTATATGCTTGTTTGGATTATGACTAAAACCTGTCTTACATCCCATGGGAACTAGTGTTGTGCAATATACAAATGTAATATGTGCAACACATCTTGGACACATGTGGAACACCCTAGTGGAACATGGGTAGCATGTATCTCGAAACAACCACATGAAATGACCATAGCATTTCACTTGAGTTCTATGTTCCAGGGCATGTGGGGCCTGCACTTTTGTGCAACCTATGCATGGTGGGTATATTTGGCCTCTACAACACCTTAACTACACTTAGGACACTCCATGGAACAATGTTCATGTTGGTCATTTTGCCTAAATGTGCTTCTAAGTGATGGTTGACCATGTATGGACCCTGGAACACTTTTGTTTGACCGTTTCAAAAGTGTAACCTAGAAGCTTTGCATGACTGTGCACCCTTTGACAAAGTCATAGAGAATTTTATAAGGAACAAAAGTTGTAAAGGTGACAAATCTTGAAAAGGTGCACAACATGTCCAAAAATGTCTAACAACCCAGAAATTCCCTGCTGTTAGCCATCCTGAAAATTTCTAAGTGTTGGGGTCGAATTTCAGTTTCATGTACCTTACTTTGGAGCTTTATATCTTGCAACACAAGCTGATCCAGACCTTGATCCTTAAATGAAAGTTGTAGTCTATATCATGTAGAACAAACTTTGTTTTTGAACCCAGAGCTAGATCAACTTGGAACTAAGTCAAACAGAGGTTCGAAGTTGGAACCTGCTGCTGATTTCAGGACTTAGAAATATTCTAAGTCTAGAATTCGTCGACATCGGCATTGGCGTCTCGCGTTCTCCAAATTTGTTAAGCAACTCAATTTGGTCCAAAGATAAAAGTTGGAGTGTACATGATAGCGAAGAGCATGTATAAAGATGGCACTCGTTGGACCTTGTCTTGACCATCGATTTTTGGAGTTTGTTAATCGCCGTCAACACATTGACAATGCCACTTTGGAGACTAAATTACCCCACTGTTATGAGGCTCAAATGACTAGAGTGCCTTAATCAAAAATGTAGAGCATCCTAAGATGAACAACTTTGCTGTTGGGGCCCAATATCCAATTCGGCCCGTAAGATGCCCAAAACCAGCGTCCACTCCACCCACCGCGTTGCCCGCCACGTGTTCGGCACAATGCTTCAATGGGGAACACCTCGCCCTGGACGTGGCGACCATGCACCGCGCGTCTTCACCATGGACGCCGCGCGTCCGCTTACCTGTCGCGTGCCTGAGCCTCGCTCGGCTTGGTGTCGCGTGCCTGAGCCTCGCTCGGCTTGGTGGAGCACCAGAGCGGCCAGCCCGAGCCCCTCCCTTTCTCCTCACCCACTCGCCTCCTTCCTCGCGGCTGCACGCGCACGCACGAGCACAGACACCGCCATGGTCGACCCGCCGAGCTCCGTGGCCACCGTCGTTTCCCTGCATCCGGCATCCCTCTGCCAAATTGGCCGCCAGCACCACCTTTCCCTCCTCGCGCCGCTCACAACGTGCCCATTTTCCAGCCTCGCCGCCGCTGCGGAAGGCCGCCACCATCGCGGCCGAATCGAGCTCCAGAGCTTCCGTGGCCGGGTCACTTCGGACCGCTACGGGGTCGATTGAGCCCGCCATCATCTTCACCGACGCATACCGATCGTCCTGAGCCTTTCCTATTGTCGCCTAGCCCGCCGGAGCGCCGCCGCCGTCGGAGCCGTGCCCCGGCATGCCCCCGCGCGCGGAGCCGAGAGGCCATGGGCCACCTCACGCCATGCTGCGACCGCCTTCAGATGCGCCTCGTTGCCGCGACCCTCATCGGCCCCCTCCCTCGCCGCCGACGCCGCCCCCTGCCGGCTGGCCGGAGCCGCGGGCCAGCCGCTCCCCTGCTTTTTTCTTTTGTATGACAAGTGGGCCCAGTAGTCCAGCGGGTCCCGCGAGTCAGCGTTATGAAGGGCCGAGATGGGGTACACGTTCGGGTGCGCCTAGCGATTTCAATAGGATTGTGTTAATTCCGAATTTGAATTTTCAGATTTTATTTAGTTCTTCAAAAATTCATATCTCCTGTTAGGTAACTCCAAAAATAGTAAATGGGGACTTTTTGGAAATCTTAGGAAAAGATCTATGCAGTGGAGTCATAAAATGTGATATGATTGTAGATGTTTTCTGATGTCTTTATTTAAGTTTTAAAAATGCTCTATAAATGCCTTTAAACTTAACCAGAGACAGATCTGGAGTTTTAGAACTCTAAAAATGATGATTCTTGTTTTGTTAATTTTGTGAGGACATGTAATTGCTAGTAAAAATAGTAAACACCCTAGTTGTTCACTGTTTTCTTAGGGTTTTGATTTGACCTTGTTAAATAAGGAAAATCTCATATTATTACTTGTCATTTTATATCTTGAGTTGTGATGCTCCAAATGATGTGAAATTTTTATGGTAGCCTTGTCATGATATGTATGTACTGTGATATAAATTTCATGGTCATTGCTTATTGTATGCTCAAGTTATTGATTTAACTTGTTTATAGCTTGATAAATAGCTTATAAATAATATATATATGATAAAATAGAAAATGTTGTTCCATTACCTTAGTATGATGTTTCTCTATCATATTGATTTATAATATGGCCTTGTGTTCACAGAAAATATTGAGTTTTAGGTTTAATTTGCTCTTACATGATTCATTGCTGTAGCAATTTGTCTTTTTCATAGAGGTTGATATACATGTCCAAATGGTCTCAAATTTGGACAGTAGACTTTTGGAGGCATATGTAGGCCACTGTAATTTTGGTAGAATTTATTGTACACTTTTGATAGGTTATCATGATTCCACCTAATTATCTAAATAAATTAAGAAAATGTATTAAAGGAATTTATTTAGTAATTGACACTATGTTTTCTGGTGTTCTTTAGTCATGTATGAAATGTTGGTAAAGTTGATTTTATTCAATTATATGTTTGCAACATAAGTTAATAATTATTTCTTGCAAATAAGGTTTCTGAACAGATTTGAGAATATTGTTAATTACCATATGCAAATGATGTTTTCATGTCTTGTGTGCTATAGCAAAGTTGTTCTGCTGTTAAATTTTGGTGGCATTTGACCATAGGTGTTAGAAACCACAGCTGTTCTATTGGGTTCAGAGTTAGGTTGCTATCTGTCCTTCCAGGACATATTCTGTACCTTCTGTATGTCGACCTGGTAAATGTGAGAATCAGGTTTAGATGTTTATAAATGAAATGTAGATAATTTCATAAGCTTTCCATAATGTCTTTTTGCAAGTCAGTTGGAGTTGGTAGATCTCCAGTTATGATTAAATTACTCAGCTGTTGGTCTGATGTCCAGAAGGTAGCAATTCCTAGTTCTAGTACTTTGATTAACTTTGTCATGCTTGGGGTATTTGAAGTGTGACTCTATACCTTTGAGAGTACTTGGGTTAGTACCCTGTGATCTTGAGACTTTTGTCTTGCTTGATGTGCTTGCCATCTTATACGTTATGCCCTAATGTGTATTAAGTTATTAGCTCTAGGTGTTGATGAGAACTTTGGTATGCTTGTTGATTACTCTGTTGATTTCACTTCTATGCATTCATACATATGCATTATTGCACCTCATTTAGGTACGCTAGATGCACTATGTGAAGGACGTGAGGTGGAGCTACCAGAAGATGGTGTTGGTGGACCTATCTCGGAGATGGAATGATCGGACAAGTGTTAGAATGAGGGAGGGAATGCTCGCCAAGCGGGTTTACTTGACAAACTCGAACTTGAGTCGGATCCCAGGCAAGCCCCGGAGCATTATAAGCCTCCTACCTTCAAAAGCAATTAATTATATATATGTTATAAAGTATTGTTGCATTAAGTGGTAGGAGTTGGTTGAAACCTTGCTGCATTATATCATTCCTTGTCCAGATATATGAATCCCTAAATCCTACATAGACTAGGATCGAATAGATGCTTAGCCCTGCTTTAAGCGGTAGAAGTCAGGTGATTTCCTGTCACCTGCGAGATATAGGGATATCCATATATGGCACGGTTGGCTATATTGCTATCGTGGAATGGAACCATGTGTTAATAAAATGAAATGAGACCGGGCGGGATGACGATAGAGAAGCAACAAGGCATGGAGGTCTTGGGTGTGGATCTATCCCCGTCTGAGTCGTTTAAGGACCGATTCACTGTACGTCCTTGAGTCATGTTGAACGCAGTCTAACACTTAGTGGGCCGGATAAGTCGTTCCGACCGCGAAGCCGAGTAATATGGTTCAGGCCGGGAATCGAATGGTAGGTTGCTTCTTGGAGGAGAGAAAGGATGTGCTTGGGGACATTGGCGTGAGACCAAGGGGGGGTTAGAGTCCCTATCACCTGGCAGAGTGTCGCCCTTGGGTTGCGACATCATTCGGACCCGCGATTCCTGAAGCGTACGAAAGGTGCTTGTGCGACCCTGGCAGGGGGCCTGCGCGGTGAGTGTTAGAAATACCCCTCCAGCTGGATAGGAATTCGATTCGAATCGCCGTCGCTCCCGGTTAGTGAGCACTTGACTTGAGCAGCGGCAACGTAGATTCCATTAAATTGAACGATGGTTAATTGGATAACGATGGAAAGGTTGCCTCAATTTATACCTGATATGGTTAATATTGTGTGCTCCTAATAAAGTGAGTGCTCTAGTACAGGTTCTAATATAGATGACAGGTTAATGATAATTAACTGATGCTTAAGCATTATTGATTACTTATTCATAATAAGCTTTTATGCAAATGTGTCAAGCTAGCCCACTTTATATCAGCCTTGCATGATCCTGGTGTCACCTTAGTTCTGGTTTATGACGGGTAAGTCTAGCTGAGTACATTGTCGTACTCAGGGTTTTATCCCCACTTGTTGCAGGTTGTGATGTATCATGGCGACTGCAAGAGTTGGTTGGCTCCTGCCGTAGAGGCGGAGTGTGATCACGGCATGATCCTTCTGAGTTATCTTCTCTCTAATGCGTTTGTTGGAAGTCGACCTTAGTACTGGCATATATTTGAAATAAAGGTGTTGTTAGTTCAAATTACTTTGCTTCCGCTACTTTTGAACTTAAGTTGTAATAACTTTGTGAACTCCGATGTATATTTAAGTACTTGTGAAATGGTTGTAACATGTGACTTGTTATGTTGAATCACTACGATCTTGGCTTGTATGTGGGTTGGTGTGAAAATCCCGCGTGATTTCATTGGACTACCGGAGTTATATGGGCTCAAGTGCGAGAATTTGATCACTTCGGTGATTGTTTTTGTACTTGTGCTCTTATAATTGGACGGTTCCGTTACAGCTGGTATCGGAGCAAGATTCAACATTAATCTTGTCGTATGTGTATTTAAAACAAATGTTTTGTTTTATAAAATCAGTTTTATCAACTTATAGTTTATATAGGTTTGTGAATCTAAATTTTAAACCTAGTATGCCAGTGGTCAATTTCCTTATGCTCATATAAGGATTATTAGGTGGCGTATATAAGTACTAACTTGGGGGTTTTTCATTTATGCATCTACGCCTAGGCCAAGGTATGTATGTGTGATGACTCTCCCACACTATGCTACCGGTGTGTTAGATTAGAGGTAGCCTTCATATATGAAATAGCCATATAGGTTGCTAGTTTACTTTTATGCAACGTCGCACCTACGCTCAGGTAAGTGTGAGTTGTGAGAGCATGACCGTACAAACTGCGGTCTAGGGGAGAGTTAGTTTTGGTTACTGGATTATTTACATGTTACACACATGTATATATGAAGGTACTTAATTGTGGGTGATCGATGATTCGGGTAGTTTTGGTGCGACATGTATAAATACGGGGGTATATGTACATGGGAGTACTTAGAATTTTACTTCTCTGCTTTCATTGTGTGCTATATTGGGAAATGTTGGGCTGCAATGAAAACTTTTCTGCAGGTACGCTAACCACGAATGCGTAAGTCGAATGTAGCTGACGACTAGATATATATCGAGAGAGTGCGTGTTATGCCACCGACATAGAACGTGATCGCCACCTCAGGATTGGCAATCATGTGAGGACGAATAGGACGAAGCATGCATCTTCATGATTGTTGCTTTATGCATAGCTATACTCCTCTCACCCTTGTTCTATAGTGTGTAACTTGTGATCAATGTGTTACACTATCTTCTTGAGTGAAGTAAAACAAGAATGCCATGTTCCATGTTGCTGGAGAAAAATGTGTGCTTAGCCTTACTAGAAATAAGTGTGGTTACATACTTGAACTTAGAGATATCCTCTAGCTTAGCCAAGTGGTGGATATATTGTTCACCCAAGCGTTGCCAATGCTTTAGACCTCACCTAAGTAATTGTGATTCTTATTAATGAATTAAATTGGTTGGTCTAAGGTAATAATGTGTAGAGCTACTAGAATGACATGTTTGTGTGCTCTCTTGTTAAGTAGAACAAAGGCAAACTTTGTTTTGCTTGTTGGACTTTGGCTGCTAGAACAATTCTGTTGTAGGGACGCTTTCATGATCATAATGGTGTTTTCTGTAGTTATGGAGAATACCAAAGTTGTAGCTAACTTACTTCTCTAGATTGTCCTAAATTTCATGACCTAGGGTCTTATGGTTTGGGAGTTATAATTGTAGAAGTTTGTTGTCAAAATCTGCTCATGGTTCAGAATAGATCTGAATGTTTGGTTTATTTGACCTATGTGGCATAAGGAATCATGTCTTGGAAATAATAGAAGAAGTGTAGTACTTTTTCTAAGCTTTTCAAATGTCCTGTAGCACTAATTGTGGTGGTCTAAATCTCTAGTTATGAGATTGCAAAGTGGAATGACAGAATCTGTCCAAATCTGGGCAGAAATGTCTTCTTTGTGTTGATTAACCTTGTTAGCTGTATAATCATCCTAAGAAGATAATAGGAAAGTTATGGAAAACTTAATAAGCTTTACATCAAGTTAAGGATCAGCCTTGTTGGGTCTCTAGAACTCCAGTACGCATTTTCGAAGTTCTTGTCAAATTTTCTGTCCATATTGGTACAGATCTGAAACATTAGCATTTTTGGTCATGTTAACCTGTGGATTTAGCTTTTGGTACGAATAACAAACGTGTGGAAAACTTTCTAAGCCTTCTAGAAAGTCTAGGATCACCTTTATGGGGTGTCTACACCTAAGTTATGGTTGAAACAAGTAACTGCTGTGCTAATGTCTAGATTCTGTGCCCAGCTACGTTAGTCACCTTAGCCAGCGTTTGTTTGGAGCTAACTTGTAGTTAGTTCATGCTTGAGATAAATGCTTGTTTGGGTGAGCCTTGTGCTTTGTATGGTTGCTTAAGGCCCATTCATTTGAATTTTCTCAAACGACTGCTTGATTGTGAGGTGTATGTGTGGTTGTTATCTAGGTAGTGGCCCTAGTTGTCACCTCGTTTGTCCTCGGTGAGCATACGAGGGTCGCATAGCTTTATCCCAGAACAACGTGCACATTACGTAATTGTATGGTTGTTGTCTTCAATTAGGTTTTCTCTCTTAGGAGCCTGAGCCTGTATACTTGGTGGTTAGCCCTTGAAGGTTGTATCCATGCCGTTGCTTGACCGAAAGCCAAAGTTTAGTTCGCCTATATGTTTGCATAAGCCGTGGATGTTTCCAACCCTTTGTTGTGAAGACCCTTGTCGACTGACACAACCAAGTTAACTGTTTCAACGCTAGCCTTTGACCATGGCTCGTACGTGGCCAGTTGCGGAGACCGTACCCAAATCCATGTTGGACCTTCCGGTTACCTCTTCCAAAGGTTAGCTAGTGTGACGCAACGTCTCTCTGCTATGGTCTCTAAATCGTGTGCTTGCAAATTCGTGCATCTACCTTATCAACTCAATCTATGACGATGTGTCGGTTTTCGCCCTTAAAATTTGCTTAATCCGTCCCCAACCTCTCAAGTCTCGAGATGTTTATCAGTCTTGATCTCATGTTGTTGCCCAACATGAATGAATCTCCTGTTAATCTTTTATCTGGTACTGCCCCTCGGTGGACGCAAGTCGACGTAGAATTTAAGCAAGAGTCTCTTGCTCAGTTATCCTTGGCATTATGCGATGTTCTCTTGTGCTATATTTTGATCTTTGGATCATTTTCGTGTTGATTTTAAACTTTGTGACTACCTTTGCTTGCTATCCCTCCTTGTTAGCGCTTGCTCTTATAACCCATTAGTGCCACTTGAAATCCACTTTCGTTGTGCGTTTAGTAATGGTGTTATGAGTAGCCGCTGATGGTGCCCGCGACGAAACCAAGGGCCTCCTGTGGCTGCAGACACATGGCTGGCTGCTTGGCACGCGCTGGTATCACGGTTTCTAGTCATGATCCATCATCAAACGACAGACGATGTGTTATTTTCTCGTGTTCCTTTTCTTGATTATCTCTCCATATCATATCGTAAGATCCACATCTTAGACCGAAAGTAGTAGAGCTTACTCATGAAGTTGCTAAGAGGATAACCTTTGAAGAACAGGTCACCGACATAAACATTTAACAGACTGTAATGTGTGGTAGCCCAATGACTCTATTTAGTTGCCCCTGTATTAACGAACGTCATCTAGTAAGCAAGTATCTCATCTCTATTAGATAAAAAGGACACCCAACACTTAAAAATTTGATAAGTCATTCGTTGGATAAGAATCAATCATCACAATATGCAAATTTTAACCTTTGTATGCATAATGACCACACCGTCGAAATCAACCATCTTTGGTGTAACCCCTTATCTGTGACTTCGATGGCAACCATTCGTTCTACGTCAACCACAGTTGTTGTGGTCAAGAGTGAAGATTTGGAACTTTTTAGTGTGGAGAGACAACTGATTAGTTCCAATAGGAAGGTTAATCTCCAGCTAGGTAACGACTCTTTGGTAGCTACGAAGGCTATGTCTTACAGAGCAATAACCAACAACTTGAGTGATATTCAATCTTCTAGAGCCATTGTGACCAAGTCAATTCCATCTTGGACAATCACACAGATAGTGCAAGGTGTTCTATCAACTAAAGTGAAGAATTAGAGAAAGCATACCCTAGTTTCGATCACCATCCTTGTGCCCTTAGGTGCCACAAACAGTTTGTTCATAACTTTATTGGACAAAGTGTTGAGGAATATTCGAAAGAAATTGGAGAAGTGTCAAACAATAGATTCCTATATTAGAGTTGTTGTTTGATCCCAAAGAGGAAGCCTCAGGTGAAAGTTGGCCTGACAAGGTTGCTATATTGCAAGTCAACTCAACTTACAGTGCAACTAAGTCACAAGGAAATTTGTACTCAACCGCTTGGTGGTAGACTAGTCCCCACGGTTTAGTGAATATTTACAACTTTTGTTGTCCTTAAGGCCTCGTTACATCTTTCTTGGAATTATTTTCCAATGGTGACATACTTTGGTACCTGTAAAGGTTTTACCCAAAGGTTGCATCTGAGTCAACCCAGATAACTGTTGTCTTTGGATAAAAGAATCTTCTTAGGGAACATTTGGCAGAAATAGGAAGCCGACAAGTCAGCTATCACATTCACTGACCATCGATAGACTCAGATAATACCGTGTTGTCGTCAGAGAAAGAAAACTGCACGCATGGAACTGCAAGTAGTTTTCCATTAGTTGGTGTCTAAATGAATGAACATTTACGACCAACATAGACCTTGTCTATTGGTTAGTCCAGTATCCTATGGCCTCAGAGAATGTTGTCGTCTATGATCTCACCCTTTTGGAAGGTTGTGCTCAAGCCATGTTTGGTAGAGAACTGCTTTTCAAACTTGGGGAACATAGGATCACTGCAATGAGTATCTGTTTGAGGATTTCGGTCTAGTGTAAAGTTCATACGGACTATGCTGTGCTCACTTACGAATCCGATCTTGTGAGGGGGCAGCTCACGGACCGAATGATCTCCGTACACTGAGAATGCAGTACGTGCTATCTTGGATTCCTCCCAAGTAACAATACTTCATGGAAGTCAATGAAGGAAATTCTTCAGACAAATTTTACTATAAAGAGTAAGTATCAGAAAGTGCCTTTGACCAATTGTTCACCAATGATGAAGCTTTGTGCTTGAATATTATAGCACATGTTGGGAACTAGACAATGTGTCTCTCTCCTTAAAAGGTCTTCCATTCCGAATCTCGGGACGCGATTCTTTTAAGGGGGGAGGGCTGTAACACCCCAGGTGTTTATCACCAATTAGGCAATGGGTTTGGAGCTCAAACACGATAGATTAAGTGTAAATGATAAGTCAAGGTCAACCTACGGAGATGAGCCTAACTTAAAGTTGGATGCTGCATCATTGCTTTACATATAGGCCATCTTCAAAGATATATGTTCGGATGGTGTATTACCATATCTTCATGTGTCTCACCTTGGTACCTATCTATATTGATCCTGGAAAAAGTTTCATGAAGTTTGGAATCGAAAAGTCACATGAAATGATAAGTTATATGCTTGTTTGGATTATGACTAAAACCTGTCTTACATCCCATGGGAACTAGTGTTGTGCAATATACAAATGTAATATGTGCAACACATCTTGGACACATGTGGAACACCCTAGTGGAACATGGGTAGCATGTATCTCGAAACAACCACATGAAATGACCATAGCATTTCACTTGAGTTCTATGTTCCAGGGCATGTGGGGCCTGCACTTTTGTGCAACCTACTGCATGGTGGGTATATTTGGACTCTACAACACCTTAACTACACTAGGACACTCCATGGAACAATGTTCATGTTGGTCATTTTGCCTAAATGTGCTTCTAAGTGATGGTTGACCATGTATGGACCCTGGAACACTTTTGTTTGACCGTTTCAAAAGTGTAACCTAGAAGCTTTGCATGACCTGTGCACCCTTTGACAAAGGCATAGAGAAGTTTATAAGGAACAAAAGTTGTAAAGGTGACAAATCTTGAAAAGGTGCACAACATGTCCAAAAATGTCTAACAACCCAGAAATTCCCTGCTGTTAGCCATCCTGAAAATTTCTAAGGGTGGGGGTCGAATTTCAGTTTCATGTACCTTACTTTGGAGCTTTATATCTTGCAACACAAGCTGATCCAGACCTTGATCCTTAAATGAAAGTTGTAGTCTATATCATGTAGAACAAACTTTGTTTTTGAACCCCAGAGCTAGATCAACTTGGAACTAAGTCAAACAGAGGTTCGAAGTTGGAACCTGCTGCTGATTCAGGACTTAGAAATATTCTAAGTCTAGAATTCGTCGACATCGGCATTGGCGTCTCGCGTTCTCCAAATTTTGTTAGCAACTCAATTTGGTCCAAAGATAAAAGTTGGAGTGTACATGATAGCGAAGAGCATGTAAAAGATGGCACTCGTTGGACCTTGTCTTGACCATCGATTTTTGGAGTTTGTTAATCGCCGTCAACACATTGACAATGCCACTTTGGAGACTAAATTACCCACTGTTATGAGGCTCAAATGACTAGAGTGCCTTAATCAAAAATGTAGAGCATCCTAAGATGAACAACTTTGCTGTTGGGCCCAATATCCAATTCGGCCCGTAAGATGCCCAAAACCAGCGTCCACTCCACCCACCGCGTTGCCCGCCACGTGTTCGGCACAATGCTTCAATGGGGAACACCTGCCCTGGACGTGGCGACCATGCACCGCGCGTCTTCACCATGGACGTCGCGCGTCCGCTTACCTGTCGCGTGCCTGAGCCTCGCTCGGCTTGGTGGAGCACCAGAGCGGCCAGCCCGAGCCCCTCCCTTTCTCCTCACCCACTCGCCCCCTTCCTCGCGGCTGCACGCGCACGCACGAGCACAGACACCGCCATGGTCGACCCGCCGAGCTCCGTGGCCACCGTCGTTTCCCTGCATCCGGCATCCCTCTACCAAATTGGCCGCAGCACCACCTTTCCCTCCTCGCGCCGCTCACAACGTGCCCATTTTCCAGCCTCGCCGCCGCTGCGGAAGGCCGCCACCATCGCCGGCCGAATCGAGCTCCAGAGCTTCCGTGGCCGGGTCACTTCGGACCGCTACGGGGTCGATTGAGCCCGCCATCATCTTCACCGACGCATACCGATCGTCCTGAGCCTTTCCTATTGTCGCCTAGCCCGCCGGAGCGTCGCCGCCGTCGGAGCCGTGCCCCGGCATGCCCCCGCGCGCGGAGCCGAGAGGCCATGGGCCACCTCACGCCATGCTGCGACCGCCTTCAGATGCGCCTCGTTGCCGCGACCCTCATCGGCCCCTCCCTCGCCGCCGACGCCGCCCCCTGCCGGCTGGCCGGAGCCGCGGGCCAGCCGCTCCCCTGCTCTCGGCCGAACGGCCTGAGGAAGGAGAAGGAGCAGTTGTGTGTACGTTTTTCTTTTGTATGACAAGTGGGCCCAGTAGTCCAGCGGGTCCCGCGAGTCAGCGTTATGAAGGGCCGAGATGGGGTACACGTTCGGGTGCGCCTAGCGATTTCAATAGGATTGTGTTAATTCCGAATTTGAATTTTCAGATTTTATTTAGTTCTTCAAAAATTCATATCTCCTGTTAGGTAACTCCAAAAATAGTAAATGGGGACTTTTTGGAAATCTTAGGAAAAGATCTATGCAGTGGAGTCATAAAATGTGATATGATTGTAGATGTTTCTGATGTCTTTATTTAAGTTTTAAAATGCTCTATAAATGCCTTTAACTTAACCAGAGACAGATCTGGAGTTTTAGAACTCTAAAAATGATGATTCTTGTTTGTTAATTTTGTGAGGACATGTAATTGCTAGTAAAAATAGTAAACACCCTAGTTGTTCACTGTTTTCTTAGGGTTTTGATTTGACCTTGTTAATAAGGAAAATCTCATATTATTACTTGTCATTTTATATCTTGAGTTGTGATGCTCCAAATGATGTGAAATTTTTATGGTAGCCTTGTCATGATATGTATGTACTATGATATAAATTTCATGGTCTTTGCTTATTGTATGCTCAAGTTATTGATTTAACTTGTTTATAGCTTGATAAATAGCTTATAAATAATATATATATGATAAAATAGAAAATGTTGTTCCATTACCTTAGTATGATGTTTCTCTATCATATTGATTTATAATATGGCCTTGTGTTCACAGAAAATATTGAGTTTTAGGTTTAATTTGCTCTTACATGATTCATGGCTGTAGCAATTTGTCTTTTTCATAGAGGTTGATATACATGTCCAATGGTCTCAAATTTGGACAGTAGACTTTTGGAGGCATATGTAGGCCACTGTAATTTTGGTAGAATTTATTGTACACTTTTGATAGGTTATCATGATTCCACCTAATTATCTAAATAAATTAAGAAAATGTATTAAAGGAATTTATTTAGTAATTGACACTATGTTTTCTGGTGTTCTTTAGTCATGTATGAAATGTTGGTAAAGTTGATTTTATTCAATTATATGTTTGCAACATAAGTTAATAATTATTTCTTGCAAATAAGGTTTCTGAACAGATTTGAGAATATTGTTAATTACCATATGCAAATGATGTTTTCATGTCTTGTGTGCTATAGCAAAGTTGTTGTGAATTTCATGATCTAGCTGCTGTTAAATTTTGGTGGCATTTGACCATATGGTTTAGAAACCACAGCTGTTCTAATTTGGGTTCAGATTTAGGTTGCTATCTGTCCTTCCAGGACATATTCTGTACCTTCTGTATTTCGACCTGGTAAATGTTAGAATCAGGTTTAGATGTTTATAAATGAAATGTAGATAATTTCATAAGCTTTCCATAATGTCTTTTTGCAAGTCATTTGGAGTTGTAGATCTCCAGTTATGATTAAATTACTCAGCTGTTGGTCTGATGTCCAGAAGGTAGCAATTCCTAGTTCTAGTACTTTGATTAACTTTGTCATGCTTGGGTATTGAAGTGTGACTCATACCTTTGAGAGTACTTGGGTTAGTACCCTGTGATCTTGAGACTTTTGTCTTGCTTGATGTGCTTGCCATCTTATACGTTATGCCCTAATGTGTATTAAGTTAATTAGCTCTAGGTGTTGATGAGAACTTTGGTATGCTTGTTTGATTACTCTGTTGATTTCACTTCTATGCATTCATACATATGCATTATTGCACCTCATTTAGGTACGCTAGATGCACTACGTGAAGGACGTGAGGTGGAGCTAACCAGAAGATGGTGTTGGTGGACCTATCTCGGAGATGGAATGATCGGACAAGTGTTAGAATGAGGACGTGAGGTGGAGCTAACCAGAAGATGGTGTTGGTGGACCTATCTCGGAGATGGAATGATCGGACAAGTGTTAGAATGAGGGAAGGGAATGCTCGCCAAGCGGGTTTTACTTGACAAACTCTAACTTGAGTCGGATCCCAGGCAAGCCCCGGAGCATTATAAGCCTCCTACCTTCAAAAGCAATTAATTATATATATGTTATAAAGTATTGTTGCATTAAGTGGTAGGAGTTGGTTGAAAACCTTGCTGCATTATATCATTCCTTGTCCAGATATATGAATCCCTGAATCCTACATAGACTAGGATCGAATAGATGCTTAGCCCTGCTTTAAGCGGTAGAAGTCAGGTGATTTCCTGTCACCTGCGAGATATAGGATATCCATATATGGCACGGTTGGCTATATTGCTATCGTGGAATGGAACCATGTGTTAATAAAATGAAATGAGACCGGGCGGGATGACGATAGAGAAGCAACAAGGCATGGAGGTCTTGGGTGTGGATCTATCCCCGTCTGAGTCGTTTAAGGACCGATTCGCTGTACGTCCTTGAGTCATGTTGAACGCAGTCTAACACTTAGTTGGCCGGATAAGTCGTTCCGACCGCGAAGCCGAGTAATATGGTTCAGGCCGGGAATCGAATGGTAGGTTGCTTCTTGGAGGAGAGAAAGGATGTGCTTGGGGACATTGGCGTGAGACCAAGGGGGGGTTAGAGTCCCTATCACCTGGCAGAGTGTCGCCCTTGGGGTTGCGACATCATTCGGACCCGCGATTCCTGAATCGTACGAAAGGTGGCTTGTGCGACCCTGGCAGGGGCCTGCGCGGTGAGTGTTAGAAATACCCCTCCAGCTGGATAGGAATTCGATTCGAATCGCCGTCGCTCCCCGGTTAGTGAGCACTTGACTTGAGCAGCGGCAACGTAGATTCCATTAAATTGAACGGATGGTTAATTGGATAACGATGGAAAGGTTGCCTCAATTTATACCTGATATGGTTAATATTGTTTGCTCCTAATAAAGTGAGTGCTCTAGTACAGGTTCTAATATAGATGACAGGTTAATGATAATTAACTTGATGCTTAAGCATTAATGATTACTTATTCATAATAAGCTTTTATGCAAAATGTTGTCAAGCTAGCCCACTTTATATCAGCCTTGCATGATCCTTGGTGTCACCTTATTTCTGGTTTATGACGGGTAAGTCTAGCTGAGTACATTGTCGTACTCAGGGTTTTATCCCCACTTGTTGCAGGTTGTGATGTATCATGGCGACTGCAAGAGTTGGTTGGCTCCTGCCGTAGAGGCGGAGTGTGATCACGGGCATGATCCTTCTGAGTTATCTTCTCTCTAATGCTTTTGTTGGAAGTCGACCTTAGTACTGGCATATATTTGAAATAAAGGTGTTGTTAGTTTCAAATTACTTTGCTTCCGCTACTTTTGAACTTAAGTTGTAATAACTTTGTTGAACTCCGATGTATATTTAATTACTTGTGAAATGGTTGTAACATGTGACTTGTTATGTTGAATCACTACGATCTTGGCTTGTATGTTGGTTGGTTTGAAATCCCGCGTGATTTCATTGGACTACCGGAGTTATATGGGCTCAAGTGCGAGAATTTGATCACTTCGGTGATTGTTTTTGTACTTGTGCTCTTATAATTTGGACGGTTCCGTTACAATAAGGCTCATTCCAAGCTTGAAAAAGCTCACTCATTGCTACTTGAGCAACAAGCAAAGAAGGAGGTTGTTGTATCATGTGATATAGGTGTTACATGTGATATAATTGATGAATCCTTTAATGAACCTATCATCATATCAAATGATAACCCTTCTTGTAGCTCTTCATCCACCACCACTAACTCTACCTCCACTACTAGTGATGGTTTCACTTGTGATGCCCCACTAGTGGTTGAGAATGAGACTCTCAAGAGAGAGGTGGATGAGCTCACTCACGCCCTAGGCAAGGCCTATGGTGGTGAGGCCCGCTTGCTTAAGTGCTTGGGTAGCCAAAGGTTCTCTCTTAACAAAGAGGGATTGGGCTACACCCCCAAGAAAGGCAAGTCGGCCTTTGCAACTCCAAAGCCTAGCTTTGTGAAGGGCAATGGTCGGTTTTGCAATAGATGCAAGCAAGTTGGGCACCTAGAGCATAATTGCAATAAAAAGAACCAAAGCAAGAACCTTGTTAATGCTATATCTTTTGATTCTTGCTATGTGCTTACCAAGGGTGTGAAGGGTGTGCAAGCTAAGTTTGTTGGTACACCAATTGTGGGTCCAAAGAAGAAGGCTATTTGGGTACCAAAGAGCTTAGTTACTAACCTACAAGGACCCAAGCAAAAATGGGTACCTAAACTTCATTGATTTGCTTGTAGGTCAATTACAAAGCCGGAGGAAGGCATTGGATTATTGATAGTGGGTGCACTCAACACGTGACCGGTACATCAAGAATGTTTGACTCAATCAATGACAATGATAGTGGTGTTGATTCTATCACATTTGGCAATAATAAGAAAGGCAAGGTTATTGGCTTGGGCAAGATTGCAATATCAAATGACATGAGTATCTCCAATGTGTTGCTAGTTGAAAGCTTGGATTTCAATCTTCTATCCGTGGCACAAATATGTGATCTAGGCTACAAATGCATCTTTGGGGTTGATGATGTGGAAGTTATTAGTGTGGATGGTTCAAATGTGGCATTCAAGGGCTTTAGATATGAGAATCTCTACCTAGTTGACTTCAATGCTAGAGAAACTTCGTTGACAACTTGCTTAGTCTCAAAATCAAGCATGGGTTGGCTTTGGCATAGAAGGCTTGGTCATGTTGGCATGAAACAATTAAAGAAGCTTACAACTCACAATCTTGTAAATGGTTTGAAAGATGTTGAATTTGAGAAGAATAAGCTTTGTAGTGCATGTCAAGCCGGGAAGCAAGTTGGAAGCTCACATCCAAAGAAGAGTACAATGAGCACATGCAAAGCATTTGAGTTGATGCACATGGATCTATTTGGACCAACAACATATACAAGCATAGGCGGCAACAAGTATGGCTTTGTCATAGTGGATGACTTCACAAGATTCACATGGGTATTCTTTCTTAGTGACAAAAGTGAAGTGTTTGACACCTTCAAGACATTTCTCACTAGAGTTCACAATGAGTTTGAGATTAGAATCAAGAAAGTGAGAAGTGACAATGGAAGTGAGTTCAAGAATACAAGAATTGAAGAACTTTGTGATCATTATGGTATTGGACATCAATTCTCGGCCAAGTACACTCCACAATCAAATGGCCTAGTTGAGAGGAAGAATAGAACATTGCTTGATATGGCTAGATCAATGCTTCATGAGTACAATGTGAGTCAATCATTTTGGGATGAAGCAATCAATACCGCTTGCTACTACATCAATAGACTATATTGTCATCCATTGCTAGAGAAGACCCCATATGAGCTACTTCATGGAAGAAAGCCCAATATTTCTTATTTTAGGGTTTTTGGTTGCAAATGCTATATCTTGAAGAAAGGCACTAGATTGGGGAAGTTTGACAAGAGATGTGATGAGGGGTTCCTACTTGGTTATTCAACTACAAGCAAAGCTTATAGAGTTTGAAACAACTCAAGTGGCATTCTAGAAGAAGTCCATGATGTGCAATTTGATGAAACCAATGGGTCACAAGATGAAGAAGAAAATCTAGATGATATTGGTGGAACTCTATTAGTGGAAGCAATGAAGAACATGGACATTGGAGACATTAGAGCAAAGCAAGTAATTGATATTCAAGATGATGATAAAGATCAAGTGCTCAATTCACCATTCAAGCTAGTTAGTGACTCTCAAGTGCAAGATCATGGTGCTAGTTCTTCTCATCAAGATACATCAAGTGATCAACCAAGCTGGAGCAATCAAGTGCAAGTACTCCAACCACAACATGTTGCAAGAGATCACCCAATTGATAGTGTTATTGGTGACATTAGAAGTGGTGTGCAAACAAGATCAAGATTGGCTATGTTTTGTGAGCATGCATCATTTGTGTCAACCATAGAACCAAAGAAGATAGAAGAAGCTTTGAGGGATGCCGATTGGATCATGGCTATGCAAGAAGAGCTTAACAATTTCATAAGAAATGATGTTTGGGAGTTGGTAGAAAGGCCAAATGACTACAATGTGATTGGAACCAAGTGGGTGTTCAAAAACAAGCAAGATCAAGATGACATTGTAGTGAGAAACAAAGCAAGATTAGTTGCTCAAGGTTACACTCAAGTTGAAAGTCTTGACTATGATGAGACATATGCTCCCGTGGCAAGATTGGAGGCAATAAGGATTCTATTGGCTTATGCTTGTGCACACAACATCAAACTATATCAAATGGATGTCAAAAGTGCATTTCTCAATGGGATCATCAATGAGTTAGTCTTCGTTGAGCAACCGCCCGGATTTGAAGATGACAAGAAACCCAACCATGTGTACAAGTTAAAGAAGGCTTTATATGGCTTAAAGCAAGCACCTAGAGCATGGTATGAGAGGCTAAGGGATTTCCTTCTCTCTAAGGGATTCAAGATGGTCAAGGTTGATACAACTCTATTCACCAAGAAGATTAGGAATGATCTATTCATAGTGCAAATATATGTTGATGACATCATCTTTGGATCAACCGATCAAGCTTATTGTGAAGAGTTTGGTGCTATGATGGCCAAAGAGTTTGAAATGTCTATGATTGGTGAACTTAGCTACTTCCTTGGTCTCCAAGTAAAGCAATTGAAGAATGGGACATTTGTGAGTCAAGGGAAATACATAAGGGACATGTTGAAGAAGTTTGGAATGCAAGATGCAAAGCTAATTTCAACTCCAATGGGTACAAATGGCAATTTGGATAGTGATCTTGATGGCAATATGGTGAATCAAAAGGAATATCGGTCTTTGATTGGAAGTCTACTCTATGTCACCGCATCAAGGCCGGATGTCATGTTTAGTGTTTGCATGTGTGCTAGATATCAAGCCTCACCTAGAGAGAGTCATCTCACGGCCGCAAAGAGAATATTGAGGTACTTGAAGCAAACAAGAGATGTTGGACTATGGTATCCTAAGGGGTCAAAGTTTGAATTGATTGGATATTCGGACTCCGACTATGGGGGTTGCAAGATCAATAGAAAGAGCACAAGTGGCACATGTCAATTACTTGGAAGATCACTTGTGTCATGGTCCTCAAAGAAACAAAATAGTGTGGCAATCTCTACCGCCGAAGCCGAATATGTAAGTGCGGGGAGTTGTTGTGCACAATTACTATGGATGAAATCAACTTTGAAGGATTATGGCCTCAACTTCAAGAATGTGCCATTGCTATGTGATAATGAGAGTGCAATCAAGATGATACAAAACCCGGTTCAACATGGAAGAACAAAGCATATTGACATAAGACATCATTTCATTAGAGATCATCAACAAAAGGGAGATATTGTCGTTGAGAGTATTGGCACCGATGATCAACTTGCCGATATTCTAACTAAGCCACTCGATGAAAAGAGGTTTTGCAAGCTAAGGAATGAATTGAATATTCTTGATTTCTCAAACATGAGTTGAATGCACCCCACTCACTTATTGACATGCCTCTCCTTCAACATTGCAAGGTAAAGTTGATTGACATGTCATTCATCCTATGCTAAGGATTTGCTAGAGCATGTAGACATAATAAGTGGTATGCATGAGCATTCATGATAAATCAAATGAATTTGATGGATATATGTTACCACTATTGCCTCTATGTTTGATTTGATCTAGTGGTGGCATATGACATGTTTGTGAGCTTGCACACCAAGTGTTGAATCTAGAAGATTTGCTATAAGTGTTTAATTCAACATAGGCAAGATAACCCTTTTTATGAGGTGTGAAGAAGCTTGTCTTTGGTTCAAATCGAATTAAATATCTTTGGCAAGTGTTCTAGGTTGAACCAAATTTGATAAATTTTAACCTACTCCATCAAACATTGTTCTTCTCTCCACAATTTGATCCCATTTTTGGGTAAGTTGTTGACAAAGGGGGAGAGAAAAAGATGATTCAACATGATAAAGGGGTAAATACAATTTTTGATGCACACAAGTAGGGGGAGCAAGCTCATAAACAAAGTTGTTGCATTTGTTTGTGCATTTTCATATGACTTGCTCATTGCACATGTATTTAAATTCAATATACATGCTTGTGTGGTGCAATGCTAGTATAGAACTTAGATGATGAAATGATCTACTAGCATGCATAGGAATAGTTTTACATGTGGTATCTAGACTTGCCTAAAGTTTTTTTTACAAGTGGTCCAAGAACCTTTACATATAATGTTGATCTCACGGGGTTCTTGAGTTTTGTTGGATGTCTAGCTACTTCGTGATGCTAAAGATGGTGTAAAAGGCAACTCCGATTGGTATCACGCTTCAAAGGTCCATTTCTTACACCTTAGCATCATTTTGGTAGAATTACTCTCCCAACACTACTATCCATGCATATGTGCAAAGCTTTCAATCCAAACTCTATGCACATATGTAGGGGGAGCTAATGCTACCAAAACCGAGCTTGTGATAATTGTCCAAACTTTACTTATGAGCAAAATGATTGGACAAGTATGACAAGTTCAAAACTTTTATTATCAAAATCATCTCTGTGAGGGTTGTCATCAATTACCAAAAAGGGGGAGATTTAAAGTCCCTAGTTTGGTTTTGGCTAATTGATGAAACCTAGGACTAACCTTAGTACCTAAGTGGTTGATTTAGATAAAGGTGGTCATTGAATATGAGACATGACATTGACTCATATGACCAAGATGGTGAAGACCAAGATGAAGCTTGGCTCGATGGACCAGTTGCGAAGGTGAAGGGCAAGTCAAGGCTTCGAAGCGAAGGACCATGCGATGGTGAAACTTGAGCAAGACTTGGCGCCGACGGACCGATGCAACGGTGAAGAGCAAGTAAAATCAAGGTCGATTGATCGAGACGGTCATGTGATGATATGAAATGGATCATATCTTTTGGAGAAACAAAATGGGCTCAAGGCAAAGGTATAACCATAGGGCCATTTTGTTTTACACTCAAGACACCATAGAGGGTGTGAGTGGTTTAGGATCGATAGCCGAACTATTAAGAGGGGAAGTCTTATCGGTTATTCGATGCATGGGTGCCACTAGGTGAATTCATGAAGTGCATTGCATGTAGGGCCTAGTGAGCTAACTGGAAAATCTTTGAAAATGTTTGAGAAAAAGCTAACACACAAGCACATGGAGATGTACACTTGTTGGTGTTGGCACATTTGCAAAGGTGGCGTTGGTCGCGCTGTGGTTTGCGGGTAGAGAGGGGTTTGGGTTCCTCTCTCCCTCCCGCCGAGCGTGCGAGCGCGGGATTCAGGCGATTTCGGGGAAATGAAATGCCTATTTTCCACAACGCCGGAAGTCGGAAAAGAAACGGAGACGAACGGAGGTCACAGAGGTGACCGGACGCTGCACCGGACGCGGTCACGGTGTGACCGGACGCGTCTGGTCAGTACAGCGCAGCAGTCAGGCGCGCGGGTTAGGGTTTGCAACCGGCGCGTCCGGTCACTCGCGGGACCGGCGCGTCCGGTCAGGCACCCTGAGGTTTTTGCAGTTTCGCAAGGACGATCGGACGCGGTGCGCGTCCGGTCACACACGATCGGACGCGTCCGGTCGTCAAAGGAGCTTACTGGACTCCGACCGGACGCGGTCACTGTCGCGTCCGGTCGTTGCGAGGAGCGCGTCCGGTCGTTGCTTCGCGGGCGCGCGGTACTGTGCGACCGGCGCGTCCGGTCGGTTGAGCTGCGCGTCCGGTCATCGCGTTTGACCGTTGGCGCGCAGTGACCGTTGGAGGATCTAACGGTCGTGTTTGAAATCAGGGGACACGTGGACGTCGCAGGGCGACCGGACGCGGTGAAGCGCGTCCGGTCAGTTTCGACCGGCGCGTCCGGTCGTCCCGAAAAAACGGTCAGTGGAGTTGCAACGGCTCTATTTGTTTGGGATGCTTATAAATACTTGTTGGCCGGCCCTTGGGGAGGTCTCTTGGCTTTTCTAACACTCTTGTGCATCCTTTGAGCTAAAGCAACTCCTCCCACTCATCTCTCTTGCTTGATTGCAAATCAAAAGTGAGATTGAGTGATCCCAAAGTGCATTGCATAGCTTGAGGGCATCTAGTGGCACTTGTGGGTGGTTTAGCCGGTGGATTTCTTGTTACTCTTGGAGAGTACCGCTCCTAGCCGGCTTGGAGATTGTTGGAGGCGTTGGCAAGAGAAGGTGATTGTTTTTGGCCACCTCCGGTTGATTGTGAGAGGTTCTTGTGCTTTCCTCGGCGGGACGCCAAAAGCAACTCTAGTGGAATCCGCGTGTCATTGAGTTACCTCACTTGAGAGTGGTGTCTTGCGGTGCCTTGCGGGGCGTGCCTTGAGGGGCAAGTGACTTGAGGGTCACACCAAGGAACCATCTAAGTGTTGGTCGACACAACCGGTGACGTAGCTTGTCGGTGCACAAGTGAACAACGGGTGAACAAAAATATTGTGTCTCTTGTCTCCCGGTGATTGGTCTTCATATTGTGTTGTTGTCAATATTGATTGATTGTATATCATCTTGGTGATTGGCAACATCTTCACTCCACCGTCGGTATAAGAATCATAATCCTCTCTTGCACTTACTTTTACTAGATTTTCTTGTGTAGCTCTAGTGGTAGCTTTGCTAGTAGTTTTGTTTAGCTTGTTCTCTAGTGTAAGTTTAGTGACATAGCTCTTGTGTGAACTAGAGATCATAATCTACTAGACTTGTGGATAGGAGGCTTGCATCACATCCTTTGGCTAAGCAAAACTCGCTTTACGCCGTTTGTTGTTCTAACAAGTTTGCTTAGTGGTTTTTGTAGAATTTTTATAGGCTATTCACCCCCCCTCTAGCCATCTAGGACCTTACAGCTGACTGACGGGTGTTGGATTAGACGCAGGGGCTGGTGAAGATTTCTTTCGTTTCTGTTGAGCCTCAGCATCAGTCAAAGCTTTACGCTTTGTTTGTGCTTCAACAACAACTGGCTGGGGGGCATCAACATCTGTTGGTTGAGAAGCCTGCATGCTTGGTGTACTTACCGATGTGCCCGTTTGTTGCTGCAAAAACGGGTATAAGATTGGATATTTAATAGAGAAAAATGTAAAAAAACAAGAGAATACCTCTGAAGGAGGGGTAGAAGTTGCAGTGCTTGGTAAAGTTGCCGATGATGATCCAGCTGCAGCTTGTACACCCTGATAATTGTGTGTTAATATGAAGTGTATCGGCAGAAAACAGAGTAAGCGAGATTATCACCTTAAAAGCCTTGATCAGGCTTGAAGCAACAGCCTTTGGAGAAGCCCTGGATGTTCCCAGTCTTGGTCTAGAAGTGCTGATTTTGGTGCGAGCTCTTTGGAAGGTCAAGGCTTCTAGGGTGGGGGCGTTGTAGCCGATTGCTGAAACTGGAGAGGCTGGATGGAGGTTGAAGGGTTTTCCGCTTTTGCTTATTGGTGGAACTGGGTCATCAGCCTGTTTCAAGGAAGGTTAGCTACCGATATACATAATAAAAGGAAGGAAAAGGACAAAAGTTAAAAGGAACTTACTGCATTGTCAGGAATAGCATAATCGGGGTCGATCAGGTGCCGATATGTGTGAACAGACGTTGAAAACAGCTGTTCTTTCCACTCCTGCCACCATTGTTTATATGACTCTGTTATAAAAGAAGCTGGTGACCAGGCGGAGAGATCGACATTTGAAATATCGGCATCGGGGGCAAGTCTTACTATCCTGCTCCATTCAGTTCCAGCAGTAATGATTTCTCTGAGCTTAATCACATCGGCATAGCACAGTTTGATGGGCAGTTGCCCAAAGGCCAGCTGGCGAGATACTGCCGATGGATTGTAGAATTCATAAGTAATATGGGAGGCTTTCCCGCTGCCAAATGTGTTGACTGGGATTGCTCTGGGAGTGATAATAGCCATCATGAGATCATTGTCTTGGTTCAGATCACTATCGGCGAAATTGAAGAGGAGAGGGAACTTGTTATCCTCATCAATATAAGGCACCCAAGCCCTGAGGTCACGAGGGAGGCCATGGTAGAAAGTTTGAAAAAATCTGCCGATTTGGTCCTCATTAGCTTCTGTTCCGGGAAGGACGATGATTGCTTCACCAAAGTTGAGAGGGGGGCGTGTTGCCGATTCATCATCCCTAAGGACGTACTCTTCGGGAATCTCTCGTGGGAATTCCTGAGCAAAGAGATCCCACTGTAAACGCTTGTGTATGTGAGCGTTTAACCACATATTAACAAACCACCATGGGCCTCCCAGATTGCCGATGGGTTCGCCAAGTATAAGCTTTTGGGATACTTGGTGGAGAAGGTGGTAGGTTGAGCTCAGGAGATATCGACCAAGTGGGAATCTGACACCGTTGGCTAAGAGTTCTGCTGCTGGGAGAAAAGCGTTAGTTGGTCCTACCGATCGGCCGCAGAAAATAAACTTTTCCAGCCACATGTTCAGGAATGTGGCATGTTCCCTTTGATTGACGGTGCCAGTCTTTTGGTACTCCTGGATATATCCCGTCCAGCCGCCGATGTTGCGTGTAGTTACTCTGTATTCAGCTTTTCTGCCAAAAATATGGCCTTCATCGACAGTTGAGATGTCCAAGCCCGTAAGCATGTATACATCGGCAAGAGTGGGGGCACATGGACCATGACCGAACATGAAGGTGTTGGTGGTGTCAGACCAAAACTGAGCAGCAGCTATCATCATGGATTCATTCTTTTGCATATCGGCAATGGACAGCCTGATACACTGATCTATCTTCCGTTCTGCCCAGAACACTTGCATTGATCTGTTGACCCTCAGAAACCAATTTTTCCACCCTTTGGTGGGTTTGGGCCAAGAACGAAACGTGTCTTTCCACAGATTCAAAGAGAAAATCTGAGATTTGAAGGGAATACGATTTGCCTCTGCATTAATCAAGTCAGTTGGATCTGGGTCACCCATCGGACCTAAGCAATGGAGAGGAGGTTGATGGGTTGGAATCACCAGTGTGTTGCGAAGTTCCTAGGTTTGGAGGACCAAGAAAATGAAAGAAAGTAAAAGTAATGAGAGGAAGAACAAACCGCAGGGACGTCGAAGTTAACAGCCATTGCTTTAGACGGATGAGGGCACGAGCTGGGAACTTGAAGATGATGATGGCTCTGATGAGTTGAAGACGCGCGGTCGTTGGTTAGGGTTGCCGCCGGAGTGAGAATGCCAAAGGATGGAGTTTGAAGGTAGAAGATGAACAGCCCAGAGAAATCTATTTATAGGTTATTTGGAGTAGGGGTATTCTTGACTTATCTCTATGTCGTATGCGGATGGATCGAGGTGGTTCAGTTGGATATGGTAACTGTTCGCACGACAATCAAGGGATGGTGCAAAAGATTTGACGGCAAGTAATCATGACTTGAAGGATATCTCGATACAGGATTTTTCAGTTCTAAAAATGATGCGTTGTGGTAAGATCTTGTTGATGGATTGTTATTTTGGTATCTCAACCGTAGTTAAGGCAAAGAAGGTTGGAAAATGTGCGATATTTATGGATTGGATCTAGATTTGATTGAATCTGGTAACAAATCATGTTATGCTTGGAAAATGGGTTAAAGAAATAGGTGATAGCAAGCATCAGTTGGAGTAAATTTCGGAGCATCAGTATCTTATACTCCGAAATTGGGGGGCATGTGTTGACATCGTTTTTAGCACGTGTCAAGATGATCAGGAAGGGCTAATCAGCAAAGGAAAGATTACCGTGTAAATTGATAGCCAAGGAGAATAAGTTTGTTTTTGAGTGGTGACAGTGTATGAATTTAATTTGAAATGTTGCCGATGAGGTTAAGGGTGTTATTGCCGATGCCGATGAAAGAGGGTTTGAAGACTGCAGCCGATGAAACAGGGAATGTACCGATGGAAGGAGATCGAAGGCTGCTGCCGATGGAACAGGGGCTGTGCCGATGAAAAGGAGGTCGATAAGAATACCATCGTGATTAAGGCGGACTATGGAATAAAATAGGAGTTGATTTCCTTGTTTACGATTAGTAGAGTCTGAGTTGTGTCAAAGTCATGTTTTTTTCCTTAGATTTGGATTTAGTGTCCTAGTCGTATTTGGTTATGTTTCTATAGATCAGGGTATAAATATAGAGTGAAGGACAATGTAATAATCAATCAATCAATACATCAAAAAATAGCTTTTACTCTTATTTACATCTACTTTTCGGCGACTTCGTCAATTTGCATATTTTTTTCCTTTTTACGAGTTCTCATCGATTCGGCGAGTTGCATTGCTCTAAGTGCAACCTTCGTTGATCCTCGAGTTCCGCGTGAGTACCTCTTGGCCGTGGCTTCCGGGCGTATCGGTGTTGTCAGGACCAAAGTGCTCGTATCTTTATCCTTGTCGATTAACAGGTCAAATCGACTGGCACGCTTTGGATATCGATTTCGGGTATTAGCCCTTTGTGTTTGCAGATTCACTTTTGCATCAACAAATCGAGATCGCAAAAGCATAAGCACACTCAAATACTGAGATACACCATCCAATTCGAACTTCCGCACGTACCTGACCAGGAGTAAAAATGCATCAAGGAGAGGAGCTGCTGGATATTCTACGAGTGTAGGCATCGACCTGGTGGAGTTGCGATCCACCGCGCCTGCACACCACGCCGTTCACTTCGCCAGCCATGCCGCCACACTTCACCCAGCGCAGCGCCGCAACGTGCGCTTGCAGAAGCCAGGCTCGATGGCGGTTGCGGCGGCGCCCTTTTCTGGGCTGAAACCGCGCACACAGCACGAGGAACGCCCCGCCGCCGCCCTCGTCATGGCCCGAACGCGGCCGCGCAGTCGTGGTCGTGGGGAAGAGTAGACGCGGCGCAGTCGGGCGGGACGCGGGCATGAGTCGCGCCGAGGCAGAACGAACCAAGTTGCAGATCTAAGGCACAGATAGCAATTAGGGTTGGGGAGCTCGGTTTCGCGCAGCAGGAAGGGGAAGGAAGGCATAGACGAATGAACCTGGTGGGTGCTCGTCGCCGACGAGCAGCCAAGGGATCGGCAAACACCTGGCTAGGGTGGGGGCGGCGATCCGCAGTCTCCTCACAGATCCCTTGTCGCTGGCGTGGGTGAGCGTGGGGAGGAGTTCAGCACGGGCATGGAGAGGCGGTGAGGCGCGGGAGTGAGGAGGAGGGTGCCTAGGAGGAGCTCACCGGTCAAAGGGTCGCCGCCGGTCGGTAGTCTCCAGTCGCTGCCGGTCACCGGTCGCCGGTCGCCGGAGAGAGATAGAGAGAGAGGCGGCCCGCGGAGAATGAAAAAGTCGAAGAGAAAATAGCAGCGTGTATGTGTATGGGCCGTGTGCCTGCGGTAGGAATGTGAATGCCGAACGCTGCGTGTGTGGAGCGTGTGTGCGGCACGACCATCGCACGCAGAAACTAGTCTTTACTTTTTTTAGGGGAACAAATGTTTTGTTTCTGATATTATGGAGAGGCATGATTGTGGGCGCCATCATGGAACCCTTATGAGCCAGTATAATGTTCTAATGAAAACATTGTAACATTCTTGTAAAAACGAATTAATATATTGTATACACAAATAGTGATTGGTCGTTGGTCGATGCCTCAATGGTGTTATTCTGTGTCTCGACCGTGTCGGCCTTTCCGCGTAATTACTAGAAATGCTCGCGGCGTTGCCGCGTATGGCCGGTGTGTGCACCGTTTGCAGCGTTTGATGGACCCTTTTTTCGTATGAGTTGTTTTGTCGAGTGTAGTAGGATTAGTATTTATTTCAGTAATACATGTTTGTTCTTAGAGCGCGGAGCCTGTATTGCATCGTCGTAGTATTATAGTTGATGTAGACTTTATTTCATGCGTAGAGTAATAATAATCGTGTGCAGGTAGATGTATGTTTTTTTAAGCAACATAGGTAAGACAAATTTGTCGCTTCGTTATTTTTGTATAGGTGTCATGGTCTCCAACTCGTTGTTGCACTTGGTATATATTTTGGAAACTTGTATTATTTAAGTAATATATTGTATTGGTTATCGAAATGGAACTATCACTATTTTTTAGCTATATATATTATGGAGGAACAGAGGAGCATGATTAGCCGAAAGCTTAATGTTATTGCGATATGAGGAGAATTTGATCTCGAATCTTGAAATTTGCAATACATAGACGTGGTTGTATTTTCTTTAAGAAAGTATATATGTTTTTTTTGTGATTGCAAAGCCGGTAAAATCTTCAATCATTTTATTTTATGAGTGGTATGTTTAAGCTACCGTAAAAATTTCATAGCAATTTAAATCAAGAAACTAACTCTATTAATTATTTATAGGAAACTCTTGAGAAATCTAGATCCACATCAATATCAAAAAAGTTACATTAAAACATGTGATGTTATGTGTTTAAAGTGCTAGTTGTGTAGAGTTCAACAAACTTGGTTTGGTATTTTTTGAATTTTTATTTGTTTTATTATGTCCTTTACAAAATTCCAACCGTTTTATATAGATAATAAATTCGAACAAAAATAGAAAAATGTCATCGGGCCGAATTCGGCCTAGTAAGGCCCAGGTCCGCTATATACAGCCCGAGCGGGAGGCGGGCCGGCCCATTGAAAAGGCCTGGATTGCGGGTTGATTTAGTTAAAGTTCGAGAGCTTTTTAACAAAAAAAAACTGAGAGGAGACATGGACTGGGGTTGATTCGCTTGAAGTTCGAGAGCTTTTTTGCAAAAAAAAAAACCGGGGCTCGCACCTAGCCTGGATTGCGGGTTGATTTCGGTAAAGTTTGAGGGCTTTTTTTACAAAAAAAATCTAAGAGGAGGCATGGATTGCGGGTTGATTTGACTGAAGTTCGAGGGTTTTTTTTGAAAAAAAAATTGGTGAAAGCATGATCTGGGCTGCTCATGAGACCGATCTGATGGCCAAGAAATACGGGTGACATGAGCCTCTTTGGTGCAAGAATCGTATTAAGGAGATTTCCTAAATTCAAAAAATATGTATGTGGCCTTGATATGTAGCAACACAATGACATATTTTCTATATTTTCTAGTAAAAAATAAAAGCAAGTCCGCCGTTAACGACGCCTAATAAACTCCAAAACGTAATATTCCAGTAATACATGTTTGTTCTTAGAGCGCAGAGCCTGTATTGCATCGTCGTAGTATTATAGTTGATGTAGACTTTATTTCATGCGTAGAGTAATAATAATCGTGTGCAGGTAGATGTATGTTTTTTAAGCAACATAGGTAAGACAAATTCGTCGCTTCGTTATTTTTGTATAAGTGTCATGGTCTCCAACTCGTTGTTGCACTTGGTATATATTTTGGAAACTTGTATTATTTAAGTAATATATTGTATTGGTTATCGAAATAGAACTATCACTATTTTTTAGCTATATATATTATGGAGGAACAGAGGAGCATGATTAGCCGAAAGCTTAATGTTTTTTTTAAACTCCAAAACGTAATATTCCTTACCTTTTTTTTTTGAGCAGGACGTAATATTCCTTACCTAAATCAAAGAAAGAAATAAGAAGAGAAATTGTAAAAGAAAAACATGGAAAAAAAAAAAGGCCCCCAGCGGCCCAGCCCACAGGAGAAGCCCGCGTGCGCTCTCTCTCCCTCCGCCGCCAGGTGCCGAGAGGCCTTCGTCGGTCTTTCCCCGGCGACGGTTCACATCCCCCGCGCGTGCCCCCTCTCTCTCTCCCTCTGCGACGCCTGGGTGTGCTACCGCCGCCGCGGCCCCAGGTGCCGAGGCCTTCATCGGTCTCTTAGCCGGCAACGAGCACCCAGCAGGTATTCTCACACCTTCTCTTCCCTTCCTGCTGTGCGAAACCGAGCACCCAAACCGGCAAACCCTAACTTAAAGCTATTTGGTTATTTGATCCCAATTTCGAACTTTTTGCAAAAAAAAAAAGTCGGGTGTGCATGTGCACATCCATGTCCCTTTACTGGCCCCGCCCCTGGTTATCAAGAAGCTATTTTTCCATTGTTCTTTCCTCTGTGATTGGGGATTCGGTATTAATCGTGTCCTACAATTCCTGTTCAGGTGGCCGACGAATTTGCAACGTCTTTACAAGACGCCATAAATCTGTGACAGTTTATATTTTGCAGTTGAAGCTCCGTGATTGTGCTGTGGGCACATTCTGTTTTTGTCATATGATATGGCGGAATCATGTACTGTTTCGAATTCTGAGAATAAGCGCAGTCTCCCGGCATGGATGTTGAAAGCAACCTCAGGTAATCAAGTGGAAAAGACCGAAGATCAGAATAAGCAGGTACTGGAATCTGATGAGCAAATTGGGGCTCTTAATCAGAGCAAGCCCATCAAAAGGAATAACAGAAGGCCGTTAAAAAGCTTGGATTCAGGGGCTGCTGGTGAACTGGGAGTCTTGCGGCGATGTGAGGGTAGAGAAAAGGCCAGAAGAAAGAGCAAGGATGTTGTCAAAGATGAAGTTGAAGAAAATGTGGAAGTAAAGAGTAAGAATGTAAGAAAAGCGAGTGGAAGAGCTGCTCCGAAGAATAGCAGGAAAAGGAAGCTGGATAATGCCAATTCAGAACCATCATCACCAGCATCAACTGATGATGACATAGAGCTTACTGCTGAGGATCTTGTGAGCATAGCTGAAGAGGTAAATCATACTGTTTGAGTGGTTTGACACTAATTCACACTTTACATCTTGGAGTGTTATGTAGTAGTTTTTTAAGATACACCATTGGTAATACTGAGTATGAGGCTTATTTTGTGTGTTAATATTGAGTGTCACAATGAAAACTGTTTCAGTATAGCCTTCTTGGCTTGCCTAATTCTTAGCTGCTAATCTTGTCATAAGTTAAACCTTGCCGTTTCCCTTTCTAATAAGATGAGTGTAAACTATTCTAACAAGTGATTTTATATTGATGCATTTTTGTTTGCAGTTTGTTAATGCTGATAAACAAAAACAATGTGAACTTGAAACTGTGAAGGCTACCAGACAGAAAGAGCATCTTCCGTGCTCTACAATTTCCGCTGAGGCAGATACAGGACAGTCAGTAGTAAATGATGGATCAGTGAAAGGATTGATGCAGTGCACGACAGTCACAAGAAATACAAGAGCAATCGAGTATACAGAAGACAAGAACACTAGCCATCAAGAGGTGAAGTGTCCGTCAAGTATCAAAACGACAGAAGATGTTGCTCAGGATATGATAAACCTGTTATTCGGACATCTATTGAGTAAACCTGCTGGCAACACAAAGAAATCTGATCCTGTAGAATCAATGACTAGAACTATAAATCAGGTGCCAGAGGAGAAAGGCTGGCATAGCGAAGTACCAAGGCAGGAGGAACCTGTGAAGAAATCAGAGCCTGTAGAATCAATGACTACGACTGCAAATCATGTGCCAGAGAAGAAAGACTGGTGCAGCGAGTTACCAAAGCTAGGTGAACCCGTGACAAAGAAGAAGAGCAGCCTGAGAGATAAGGTGGCCTTGTTTATGTGACTGCATCAGATGAGCATTGGGCGGTAGATTGTGATTCGTATGAGATTGCATCTGCTGGTTCTGAGCGTGTCCTGTCCCCTGTAAATATGCCCGTCCCATGACATTATTTTTACATGTAATTATATCTTTGGTGAATAAGCTAGCCTTTTGAAATCTAGTAAGCCAGACCTCATGTCCATGTGTATATGTTCACTGTTGCTAGATGGTATTCCCGTCTATAAAGGATGTGTGGTGCATTTTCTGCTGGTTGAAGTGTGTATGTAGTATCGGTGTTCCTCAACGGCACTAGAGGTAAGCGATTTAAACATCGTAGAGTTATTAAGCATGGAGCCCCGCTCTCTCCTTACTCGCCATGGAGCCTTTGAAGAAGTTGCTGGACACTGACACAGCTAAGAGTGTCCTGTTCCCAATCATTTACAGTGCTGCAAAACTACGGATCAGTATGTACGCTGATGATGCAGCCATCTTCATAGAAGTGGTAATGAATATGTTGTCTATCTTTGGGAGGCCTGGCTACTAATAAACAAGCAAAAGTCCAATCAAATGTGATGACCTTAACATGAAAGATATTATGGAGTGGTTAGTGTCCAAAAGATCTTTCTGTTTACCTATCTGAGGGCTGAGGCGACCGGACGTATTGCCACTCATCGACAAATTGGCTGACAAGCTGCCCATCTGGAAGGCGAAGCTTCTCAACGAAGCTGGTCGACTGAAACTGCTAAACTCAGTGCACTGAAAAAATGGATAATCAAGAAACTCGACAGGATCAGAAGAGGTTTCCTTTGGAAAAGCTCCGGCGATCGGCCGATGCAAATGGTGGACATCGCTTGGTCTGATGGGCCAAGGAAAATAGGCTGAAATTTTGGGGTGATTGAGAATGTTAGACCTGGATCTGCACAGAGCTTAAGGGTTGTTGGGGGCAGGCCCCACCGCTGGGCACCCCACGCGGCTCGTCCGCCGGCCGGAGGTCTCACACGGGCGAAATGAAGATAAGACAACGTATGAAGGTCTTCTCATCGTCTTTGCGAAAGGGCAAAACCTGAGCTCTGGCTCCGCTCGGATGGGGCTGGCACCACGATCCATTCATCGCCTTGGCGAGATGACGATAGTCCACATCGTCTACTTTTGTGTGTCTACTCACCATGGCGAGAGGAGCGGCGTTGGTTCAGGGGAAGGGCTCGGCCGAGCCGAGCTATTCGCTTAGGCAAACAGATGTCAACAGTACACTTATCAGTTTCCTTGCAGCTTTCGCTTTTTGAAGGAGCGAACCGCTAGAAGACGGCTGACAGTTTCTGACGGCCAGGGCCTGCCCTGTCGGACAAGGGGGCGACATGGCACCTGGAGCCGGTCGGATCAGCTCAGGCGGGTGGCATCCAAGGCAGGCGGGAGCTTCAAAAGGCGAACAGAATCCCCGGACGGCGGGGAATATTCCTCGAATATGGAGTTTGTTGTAAGGGCATTTGTGTCATATAAAAAGTCTACGGACATGTATAAATAGTCATCACCGAGGGATTGTAAAGGGGGAGGACAAATGGAATAAGAGCATTCTACTTATTTCGCTTGTGTCCCGTATTCGCCATTTTTTGTGCCTGATTCTGCTCGCGCGGCAGCCGGTGTTTGAAGGCCTTCGGCCAAGAACAACAAGGGTAAGGTGGTTAATGGTTATGGCCAGAATAGACTGACCCAGATAGGCCATGGGTTGCCACTGCCACTCCCAGTAATGCTGTTGACAGGCAGCTCATCAAGGTCAACACCATCGTCACTCTTGGGGATGGGGGCAGAGCGAGTTTCTCGCAATCAGCTTAGTTTGATGGAGGAACACCCATGGTGTTGAACTTCTACAGGCTCGCATGCAACAAGAACACAACGGTCGGGCATGTGTTGCACGCAGCATCAGAGCTGGACAAAATTTCTGGAGCACGACAACAGTGACAGAGATAGCAGAATTGTTATGCTACGGGGCATCAGAGCCACGCCAAACGGAGACTTGAAGAAGCGCTTCTGCACCCATGGAAGAGGAGCCGAAGCCATTTCGACCAGGCGAAGCTGCTTTCTTTTTTTGCTACGAGTCGAGTGTTCTGACTCCGTCGGCGGAGCTTGTGCGGAGGAGCCCTGTCAAAGGGACTCTACGATGCTATTGAAGGAACTAATTTTTTTTCCACACAATACATCTTTATTACAACTACCTAAAACCACGTTTCTGGGCTTCTTTTTACGCTCTTAGAGATGCTCACAGTGGGTAGGATGAAAGTTTAGATTATTGGACAGACCGTGTTTCAAAAGAAATCGCTTAGATGCGTAGACTAAACATTGGAGAATGGTATTTAGAGCATCTCCACCGGTCCCCAATAAAACTCCCACAATAACTTAGTATTGGGGTAGCTCAATATTTACTTTTTGGGTTATTGGGAGAGATGCTTTTGCAGTTCCCCAATATCTCATTCTCAATATGTGATTTTGGCCCATATTGCAAATTTTGAACCATGTTGGAGCAAATTGACCCATGGATATTTTTCACGTCAAAATAAGTTGTTGATGTCTTGTTTGTCGCATACTTAAGACCAAAGATCGAAAATGCAATAACCGTTTGTTCAACAATAAGAAAATGAAATTAAACATACTCACACAAGGATATATCATAAACAAGATATAAAGAGAGATGACATGACATTGTTTCCAAGTGCAGAATCACCAATGAGTGTGTTTGCGCCAAAAGAACAGAGGATTGGGGGAGGTTGCAAGTGCCCCTTTATTTGAGGGGAGATGGGTGTTTTTTTGTGGCCACCAAAAATTAGGGGAGGTATTGGGGTACTGTTGGAGCGTGAAAATTGATCTATCTCCCCCAATAATTCTGTTTTATGGGGATGAGGGGTTGTATTGGGAATTCGTTGGAGATGCTCTCACTTGAAGCTTCCTGCATAGTACCATGTTGGACGATCTCGAGTTAAGCCAGAGTTTTTTGGTTCACGTTTGCGAAATAGTTGCCTTGGGATCTACGAGTCGTAACTGCTAGTAAACGGTACAGGTACTGCATCGCAGCAGGATATATTTTAAAATCTTTGATCCACCTTGAAGGACGCGTATATATTAAAGTGAATGGCGATATGGCTGTGCAAGAAATTAGAAAACGGAATATGCATAATGCATCCAAGTTGCCAATAGTGTTGCCGATAGTTATTATAGAATCAATCAATCATACTACCTCTGTTCTAACAAAAGAATATAATCAAAGTAAAATTATCTTAAGTTTAACTAAATTAATAAAGGAAGTACATAATAATACCTTCTAAATAAAAGAAACAAATAATTTTATATAACATAAAACTAATATATTCCTTCCAGTCAGGAAACTAATACACTCCTTCCGGTCAGGAAAACTTTATATACCATCAAACCTTTAAAACTATACAAACATCAATATTTCAAAAAACAAATTATTCAGTTTAAGAACATGTAAGTTGTATATTACGAATTGAATTAAAATACTTGCAGAGTCTCAACATTTTAAGATTGGACTTCCTATGTCCCAAATAATTAGACGTTTTGGCATTTCTAGATTTGTAGTTTTTACTATGTATCTAGACATTACATATATCTAGGTCCATAGCAAAAACAATGAATCTAAAAAATCTAAAACGCCTTATAATTTGAAACAGAGGGAGTATTACAGAAGAAATTAGTCAATATATATATTTAAGACCATGCAAAGTCAAATACAACAAGTAGTTTTGACACTACAAGTAGTTTTTACTATAGATAGTAATTAACTTCACATCTTGTAATTAATAACAAAAAGACAACTTTTAGTAGCTTCCAACCATACCAACAAGAATACACTTGAACCTTGGAGGAACTCAGTACTGTTCCCTAAAAACTCAGTCAAAATCACAAATGAGCAGTCAACGATTGGGAAGTACTAGGAAATTATGCAGCATCAAAATCATCTGAAGGCTCTGATTTCCTCCCTGAAACGTGTGATGAGGCCATCAACGCTCATTGTGGCCAGGTCGGCATTGTCTCTTACCCTAACGCAAACCTGCAGTACACAAAGGATCCACGTGAAACCGCAAGGAATCAAATCTATTTTGCGTGGATCAATATCTGAGGGTGATACTGGTACAAGTACACAATGTGTAGTAGAAGAAAAAAATGGCGCGAGGTAAAGAGGACTTACATTTCCAGTCTCGGCCTCTTGTGCACCTACGACAAGAATGAGATTTATTGGGATGGACCACGCTACTTTAATAAACAGCAAAAACAAGACAAATGACATGACAGTCTCACAGATTAGCTACATGGAATTCTGTCTTTTGTGATTGAGAATTTTTGTATAAGAAAGGACGAGCAAACAAACATAAGAACAAGAACTTAAAATAAACGACCTAAAAGAGCATGGTAACCGGAAGTACCTTCTTTTGTATTGTCCTGTCACTCACGTCAATATCAACATCGAAACCAGCTTCATGCAGCGTGGCAAGAACCTGGTATCAGAAACAAAAATATCATCAGAGCAAGCTCCAATTTTGCCTAAAGCAGTAAAAGGGAACACATATAACATGAATCCATAAGGATAGTATGGTAAGCTATCAAAGGTAACAGAGCTACATTAAAGGATACATCATACATGTGAACTCATCAACCAACTCAAAGTCAATAAACATTTGTTGTTTGAATTAGAGACAAAAACTAAGCAATTTCACACCGCTAACTGCAAAGGATCATCTAAAACACCACAGAACTGGTGAGGACCACAAAGTGGAATATAACTCCACAAAAGTTTTTTTGATGCCAGCCACCACAGAGAACTATTAAGTCAAGTCAGTTTTTAGATATAAGGACCATTTACCTGTTTTGCATATTCCACTGAACCAGAAGATACCGAGCAAACAATGGCCTGGCGAGGACTTAGCCATAAGGGCCATTTACCATTGGAATGCTCCAAGAGAATAGCAAACATCCTTTCAACAGAACCTAGGATTGCCCTGTGTATCATCATAGGCCTTTCAATTTTTGCTTCATCCTCAACATAATAAGCCAGCTTGAACCGAATGGGCAGTTGAAAATCCAGCTGTAACAGATAATATAAGGTTAGACAAATGGTTATTTTAATTATACAATGATAGAATAACATTCAAGCAAACCTGTAAAGTTGCACATTGAAATTTCCTCTTAAGGGCATCAAACACACCAATATCAATTTTTGGACTGTAGAAAGCACCATCCCCTTCATTAATCTGCATGAAGGAATCTATATAAGTCCTCTGAATACAAGGCAATGTCATGGCAGAACAATGCTGCAAAATGTATATGCACTTCCTCATAGAGCAACAGAGGAATGATTGTCACAGGCACTCAAAATCCTGTGCTTTTAGTCAGAGCCGGTGCAGGTACATTTAACAATGACAGAATAATTGAGTGAAAGCCCTTTTAACTGCACCAAAAATACTGAATATTGTGTACAAATGCAAATCTAGTCTAGCAATCTAGCATCATAAAGGCATGGGAACATCAAAGGAAAAGAGCTATCATAGTATTCGTGGAGGTACCTTCCACGGCTTCCCAAACTCATTCAAGGCTTCTGTCAATTGTTGCTCTGCTTTGTTCCAAGTTTCAATTTCACCTAAATACTTCTCTGGTCTCTGGAAAATGGCATCATGATCAGGTTAGAGTACTAAGAACCATCGAACTGTCACAAGGTTATATCTTTTGAAGCTCAGAGAATTCATTAAATCTTAGCATTTTGCCCCAAATATACGAAAATGGAAAGTACCAAGGATGCAAAAGCAATGGCAGTAACAATGTAACATGTAAACTCTCATTAGTTATTCAAAGAATTGGTCTTTTGGATCACCAGACGACGATATATCAATCCAATAAGGCTGTTTGGAATTAATGAGTCAGAGAGACATGCGGAACATCAAATGCTAGAAGAGATATTGCGAGAACGTAAACTGCATTATCTAAATATATTCTAGTGAGATAATAACAAGCAACTAGCAACCATGAACAAATACTAGTGTGACTGTCCAGATTTTATAACAATTCTGAAAAAATAAGTATGTGATAACATACCCATAATTGCATAAATATCACAGATTCAGTGGTGATCTAGTGATTTGAGTTCTCAGTGGTTAGCACACAAGTATAGTAAGTATAAGAAAGCAAAAAGGAAAAGGAAAAAAGGCTGTCCATAGAGGTGATTGTTAAGCAGTTCATGCTGCATACTAAAGCTGCAACTAGCAACCCCCAAGGTGTCATCATTTCATGCCAATTGTTAAGCATAGATTATGGTTCCTATCAGAAATGCCATCACTATAGAAGATAAAAATAACAGAATAATACCGTAGACAACTCCAACTCATATTTGAAGCCAAATATCTCGTAAACATAATTGATGAATTCCAAAACAGCCTTAACCTCATCCTTGATTTGCAACAAAACAAACTTTTAAAAAAGGTAGGAGTATGTATACTATCAGAGAAAAGGAAGAAACAGTAAATATACTATGCAACTTGCTAATGCAAATTAGAATGTATACATGGTGCTGGTGTTAAGCATGTAAAACTAACTATCATAACAGCATACACTTTTTGTAGCAGTGTCATGATTACTAAGGGAAGTACAGCATGATTCATTATATTCTAGAGGATAGTAAACAAGCATGGTCTACACAAATAAAACTTACTTGGTCCTCTCTGCAAAAGATATGAGCATCGTCCTGCCAGACATAATAAAACATCAAAAGATTAGTTAGTATGGAGAGAACACAATTATCATTAAATATAACTGGACTCAAAAACAAATAACTCACAGAATAGAAGCCTTACCTGCTGGAATCTTCTAACACGTGTCAAACCTGTAAGTGCGCCACTAAGCTCATTTCTATGAAGCACTCCGAAATCAGCCATGCGAAGAGGCAACTCTGTAGCAAAAGTTAAACCAACCATTACACGTAAGGTTTGACAAACCAACAAATGTCCAATAACGGTAGAAAATTTAGGGGGCCCTCAAAAATGAAGATCCTACAGAAGGATGATTGGAGCAGCAATAGTCAAGCTTAAATTGCTCAAGCGGTTCCATTTGGAGTTAGTATCAGTGACAAAAAGTTTTGACATATGGGGTAATAAAGCCACAACCTCCTGTTAACAAAAGATCCCTCGTCCAATTAACCTGTAGTATTGCATTTTTTGCTTGTAAGATTATGAACCATTATCTAGTACTCCAAATGTGAAGTAGTTGATTAAATGTGAGTATAGATTAAATAACTATTTGGTTCTTTTGTACACCCAATGTAAAGTAGTTGACTATCAGTAAGTGGGCCTGTCATGAGTTGTTTAGGCACTTAGATAATGGCCCTAGGCATGGAGATTTACAGTTCCACAACCGCTTTAAGCTATTGTTGTGAAAACAGAAAGTTTCACTTAAAACAAAGCAATTTAGAATACAATAATTAGGAAGAAACTCACCTCTGTATGACCGGACCCTATTAGCAAACATTAGACAGTGTCCAGGACAATTCATTGGCTTAAGCCCCAATTCTTGTTTCTCAATCTGCACAAGAATTGATCCAACAAACAATCAGCAGAGGTTGTAACTCACTGATGAGTCTACGACACATGTAATATAAAATAAACTGACATAGATTCTACAGTATAATCTGTGAATGCACATACCTCAAAAACAAACATGTTCTCCTTGTAGTTTGCAGCATGTCCGGAAGTTTCCCAAAGTTGCATATTGTAAATATTTGGGCTCAACACCTATAAGATAGGCATATAAGGAACAAAAACAGTGGAATTGAATAGCGATGTCTATAATCTAATCCAATTGAGTAAATAACAAACTAGTGTAAACCTCTTGGTATCCTCTATCTCTGTACTGTTGTCGCATAAAGTCCATCAATTTGTTATATATCCTAGCACCGTGTGGAAGGAAGAAGCAGCTTCCAGGGCTACACAATTGTAAATACAATCAGCAATTCACCATTAACTAGAGATGTCGCAATCGAGATATGAAAGCAAGAGAAGAAACATAAAGGAGTGCTAAGGTACCTAAGTTCATGGAAAAAGAAGAGTTCATGTGCTTTCCCTAGTATCCTATGATCACGTTTCTTAGCTTCCTCTAGAAAATGTTTATATTCCTGCAAAGTTTCATGTAATACACATAGCCGCAAAAGATGAGAACAATAACAAAAGAAAATGCAAGAATATCATTCAGGGACAGATAACGATAACACAGATCTGAAAGCCATATCCTATCTTGATAATCATAATTATACGGTTAGCTGAACTTATCGGTGCCTCAGAGACACGCTCACTAACAATTTCACAAATGTGTAGTGCAAATTATCCCTAACCCCGTAACCCATGTTAACCAACAGTTTCTGAAAACCGCAAAGAGATCTTAGACATGGTTTTAAGGTATTGATTTAGGGAAAAGTGCATGTCATATCATCATGTATGAAACTTTCTGCCTAGTCAGGTGCAACACATGAATCATGAACAAATAATTTATGCTAGTATCTAAAGTGCAAACATAACAGACATGTTCAGCAGGGTTTTAGATTAGTAAACAGTTTACAATTGTCCACGTCATCGGAGATAGCATCATAAGAAGAAATTATATTCTATACCGTGAGACGTGGAGAATCAGGGAAAGATATTCCATATACTCTATGCAGGCTTTCGCGGTCTGCTTTTCCTCTCCAATATGATGATGAAGCCTGAATATTTACATGCGTGTATACATATGAAATAGCCAGTTCCACTATAAAGAGAACCAGAAGATAAGCGCATAATCAAAGAACCATTACCTTCAGACAAGCGAAAGCTTTGACGAAGGAAGTATTTGGGATGTGTGGCCCACGGCATAGGTCAACTAAAGGACCACACCTGTATACTGTAATGGTCTTGTCCTCGGGCAACTCATTAATGATTTCAACCTGAACATATAATTCATTTTTTTTGTAAGAATGCATAGAGGTCATATGTTTAACATAAGCAGCAAAACAATATAGAGGAATGAAACAAATAAGACAGGAGCAAGGAAGGTTGCCTTGAATTTATTTTCAGCAAACATTTCAAAGAGCTTTTGCCCTGCTGACCTTGATGCGTTCAAATGGTTGCTTTTCCTGCACCAAGTAGGATTTAACCATGTAAGAACACAATTATCTAGCTAGAGCGCTTCAATGTGTCACAGAAACAATGGAAGACATGGAAACATCATTAGCGACTTCAAAATTCTGGATCACTGCATGTACTTTGTGACCCACATATAATGCATTGAAATAAGCCATCCAGGTAGATAGTGCCCACAAAACAACTTCACATAATAAGCCTAAATGATGAGTGAAAATTCAAAGCATACCGCAACAACCTTTTTAGCTTGGTTTTCAATGACACCAAAGTGCTCCTCATTTAATGTTAGATCATTGTAGTAAGCATCATAGTAGAAACCCTTAACATGTCAAATGGAAACATTAGAAAGCGGTTCAACAACAGATAAGATGGCTACGTTAACTTCACTAAGCTTTAAGATGATCGATCCTCAGATCATTTTCATACCTCCCCTCTTGTGGTGCAAGGGCCAATACACAGCTTGCAGCCATATGCTCTCTCAAGAGACTGCAAATTTACATCTACAATTAGTGCTAACTGAGTTGAAAATGAATTGTCACATACAGATGCTGAAACTCACTTCAATAACAAAATAGCATGAAAAAGTATGGCAATGTTTAAATAAAAACATGCTCAAAGACATGAACAAGCGAAATGCCAACTCACCTCTCCAAGAATATGAGCACTTGAGTACTAGAAAGTGTCACGGCCTTCAGTGGTATCAAACTTGAACATTTGCAATTTGCAGTCACCTTCCAGTGGCCTCCCCATATCCCAGAGTGTTTCGTCCACTTGAGCTATCAAACAACTAGCTGCGAATCCACTTGATATCTCCTTAGCAATATCCATCGGGGTTGTAATCCATTTATTCCCCTCTTTGATTGCGCCATCAGGCAGAGTTACCCTGGAGGACATGGCCCCAAACAATGGTTCAGAGTGAGAATCCATCAGCATTATCGAGCAAGCAAACAAAAGTTGGTACAACAAAAACTACAAACAATCGGCAGTTCAATTTCACGGTGCCATAGTATGAATTTCAAGCTAAACTTCAGTGGAGATATTATGATTCATTGATTCAAACTCGACAATAACCTCGCAAGCAAACAACAGTTGGTACAGCAAAAACTACAAACAGTCGGCAGTTCAATTTCATGGTGCCATATTACGAATTTCATCATAAGCTAAACTTAAGTGCAGATATTATGATTCACCTGCATGACTCTAATTCGACAATAACCTCGCAAGCAGACCGTTAGAGCACTCACTTGATAACTTCGCCACCGATACTCAGCCGCTCGACGGCCTGCCTTGCCTGGATCTCCTTGAACAAGCGAATCCTCTTCTGTGTGACGGCCTCCAGGTAGGAGTCGTCGCGAGCGACCAGCGCCAAAGCCGGGGCGGGGGCCTTGGCCTTCCCCTTCCCCTTCGCGTCCTTAACAGGAGCTGAACCCTCACCCATCGCATCGGCGGCGGAGTGGTGAAGGAAGAGGCGGGCAGGGTGGAGAGACAGTGGGGGGAGGACGCGGGAGGTGTGTTGCCGGACAAGCGAGAGGCCTCGCCGGAGGCTCACTAGCATAAAGTGGATTTAAGCGGAGGCTGCGACGTCACGAGATATGGCGCTCGCCGGTCGCCTATAGTCTGTCTATAGGGTTTGGGCGGGGTACCCAGAGGAGAAAAAAGTGCTTATTGCTGACGTAGGCCGTGGCCCGTTGGCTCAACAAAATTAATTAACAGGACCGATTTCCGTGCTCCTTACGAAATCTAAGAACATGCCGATTTTCCGTGCTCCCTACGAAATCTAGGGACAAAATCTCCTTCGGCCCAGCCTTCTGGGAATTTGGCACATGCTAAGCCAGGAGCTCAGTCTGTTCGCACCTAGTCCAACCGGTCGTCCAATTTCTCTCTTATCTATAAAATCGGATTTTGACCCCTCAACTGTTTAAAACCATTTGCTTTTTACACTTTTGGCAGTTTTAAGGCTAGTTTTGCGAACGCGGCGACATGTTCGAGAGGTTAAATCGAATTAAATTAAAAGTTTAGGGGTAAGCAAGACTAGAAATATTTTTAAAAAATGATATCCAAAAGGTTTATGATGGAGTTGGTGGAGATAAGCTGTTTTTGGTAGGGCGGAGCATTTCCAAATAGGACCTAAAGTCAAAGTATTTACAACAACTTCACAGGGCCATAAACAGAGCCCCTACTTTTTTTTTTCATGCCAGAGAAAAAAAATCAACAGGACCACAACTTAAGTTCCTACTTTACATGGGCCTCTAATCTCCCCCCTCAACCTTGTTTTTCAAAGGTGCTTAGGGAACTTCTACTTCTTCGCAGAAAGTTATTTTCTCCACACCAACTCACTCTCGTGTTTTTTTTGTCCCGACTCTCTCTCTCATGCCGTAGTCCTTGGCGTAGCTCCCGATGGCTCGGTGAGCACCTCAACCTCGTGTGGCTCCTCTTCTCGGCACCCATCTAGCCCCTAGCTTGCCGACGTTTGCTTCTCCTCTCCTTTGGCGCCCGTCCTGTCCCTGACTTGTTGATGCCTACTCCTCTCCTCCTGACGTGGCACTCAACCATGCCATGGCTCTCCTCCACGACTCCACGCGCAATGTGCACTAGCGCTCTTCCCTTCCTCTCTTTGGGCCCCCCACCATGGTACTAGTGATCCTCATCTTCTCTCTTGCGCCCTCATAGTTTAGTAGATTAGAACAGTGATGGATATGGCCATACGAGAAGAGATTCCGTATGCCAGTGTCTATTGAAATGAGGCTTGAGAGCCCTGATTTGAGGCCTGTTTATCAATGTCTACTAATAAAATGTAATTTAAAGACCTATGGCTCTTAATCAAAACTAGAAATCCTAATTTAAGGGCTCCTCGGAGATGCTCTCCGAGCTACTTCTCGTGTTGACACCACGCAACTGAAGTCCCGAACGGCTGAACCCCACGAACAGGCGAGCACGAGCCTTCCACTCCCGCACGCTATAGACAGAGCCCGCGGCACCCGTTCATCACAAATCGGACGGCCTACAATCCCTCAGGGTTAAAACCCTAAGCTAGAAAGGACCTCGCAGTGGCAGCCAGCCTCCCCGAGCCCTATCCTTTTCCCCACCTCCCGGTCTCCCCCATTCCTATCCTCTCCTCATCCGCGCCGCCGCCGCCGCCGTCGCCGCGGCTTCCCCTCCTCCCCCGAGCCAAGGTGAGCTTCCTATCTCCAGTCCGTAGCGTGAGTGCTTCCTTCTCGCATAGAGTAGCGGTGTTTTGCGCGATTTTGTTTGGCCTAGGAGCTGCTGGATCTGCACGCTTGGCCCGGTTACGTATATGTGCGTTTGGACGATTTGAGTTGTAATCGGAGGCTATCCTTGGGCCGTTTTGTTGTTTGATGTGTGGTCGGAGCTAGCAGGAAGGAACTGGGGCTTAGTAGATCCCATTTTTATTAGATTTGCGGTATTATGCTCGGGGAGAAGATGTACCATGTTCCTGATCGATCACTTGATATGATGTTTAATAGCAGCAGCCGTGCTAGATTACGTAGTGTTGCACGATCTAAGAAGTCATGGATTTTTAGTTTTCACACTCTGAGTGATACTGTGGTAGACTCGTAGCATTTTGTCATTGGTAGCTGCTGCATGGATAGTTCTAGTAAATGAATGGGCAGTTAGCTCCAGAGAAGTTAGATTAAGTCCGATTTACTAGTGGCTCAGGAGATGTCTACTGCGTGGCTTACCTTATGCACTGCCTCTGCCATGTTGTTTTTATTGCTGAAGTAGCCAGGGTGCATGCTCATTTTTATTGCTGAAATAGCCAGGGTTTGCTGAAATAGCCAGGGACCAGGGTGCATGCCATTGGTTGTCTGAACTGGTTGCGGTTAGGAATTTTTCCGTTTCTGTCTTGGGTTACTTGTTTATGCCGCGCCTCAACGTTGTATTTTGCCACTTTCTTTTACTTCTTCCATGCACTTTTAGTCCATGTTATGGCATTCATTGTTTGATTGCACCTTTTCCTTTTCTATGTGCAAATACGTTTTCTTTGACATTGTAATTTTTGCTTTCGGTTACTTCTTTCGGACAACTGTACTACATATTGGTTTTGTCTGCTGCCTTTACTGAACAAATTGTGTACTGACTTTTTTTGTGTTTCATGCAGATGAATGTTGAAAAGCTCAAGAAGATGGCAGGTGCTGTGCGCACTGGGGGGAAGGGTAGCATGCGCAGGTGCTTATTCTTCTCCTGTATTTATTCAAGATGACGTGTCAGCAGTTCTGCAGAGCTTTACTTTCTGTTTAGTGCTTTTGCTCTATGTTAGCACCAGTGTTCAAAAAGGTGCTACTAGGCGCTCGCCTGCGTGCGCTTATGCGCTAGGCAGAGGGGCACCGCCTCGCCTAAGGGGGTAGGCGGAGGTTAGGCGGTGTGCCCCCAGATCCAGGGCCGCGCTGCCTGCGGGAGGGACGATGGGTGGCGGTGAGCGCACCAGGAGGAGGCTAGCAGTGAGCGCGGGCATGGCCAAGAGGAGGGTGGGCTGGGAACGCAGCCAGGAGGACGCATGTGATAGGCGGAGGCTGGGGCGTGGACAGGAGGAAGACGAGACACAGCAGGCAGCAGCAGCGGGACGGGGGCAAGCCAGCGTCGCCATGGGGGAGGAGAACGAAGGGCGAGCGGAAGAGCTGCCGCCGTCGGAGGCAGGAGAACCATCGGAAGGGATTTCGGGAGAGAAGAGAGGCGTCGGGAAGAAAGCGGTTGAGCTGAGTCTGGCGGCTGGGATGGGAGAGAAGCGTTTGCACTTAGGGTTACTCACTATATATATATGAACGTGTTGGACTTGGGCTGAAAATACTGCTATTGGGCTTCTTTTAGCCAGCTTTGTCGGGGCCTAACAGGCCTTTCTCTTTAATAAAGTCCACTTATCTCTTATTTCCTTTTCTTTTTTAAACATATACGTATATGTAAATGCTATGCCTAGAAAAACGCCTAGGCTCGCTTAGGCACGCCTATGCTCTAGGCAGAGGGTCGCCTAGAGAGTGCCTAGCGCCTTTTATAACCTTGGTTAGCACATACATTTCTGTTGCACTCACAACCTGTGCATATATTAACTTATGTGGAGTAATTACTCTTTTGATTTAACAGGATCATTTTTCTCAACCTTTGTTTATTTACGTGTGCCTGTTTTTGTTTTTGTACATGAACTTGCCTAAAATAATTTCTTATTTATGGTACTGTCTGCAGACTTATGCAATTTTACCTGGTAATATGCTATGAGCTGAAATGGTAGTCAAATGATGTTTTATAGTTCAAATCATGTTGTACTCAAGAACTTGCTTTAAATTAGCGCATAATCATACTCGTGCTGGTGCTGTCGTATATATGGTACCAATGCTGTCATATGTATGGTACCGGTCTAGGAAAGCCCTGTATTCTGTACTTATAATTCGCTTTGATTGGTGGCAGGAAGAAGAAGGCAGTCCACAAGACTACAACCACAGATGACAAAAGGCTTCAGAGCACCCTGAAAAGAATAGGAGTGAACACCATTCCTGGTATTGAAGAGGTCAACATCTTTAAGGACGATGTTGTTATTCAGTTTGTGAATCCTAAAGGTAAGATACTCCAGTAATCAACAAGATTAGTACTTCACTTCTTTTCTAACAATGGTTTTTTGGTTCCCCTGCAGTGCAAGCTTCAATTGGTGCTAATACATGGGTGGTCAGTGGAACTCCACAGACGAAGAGTATGTTCTCATGACTTGCGTTATCTGCTTAATTAGCTTCTGTTAAGATGCTCTTAATGGCTTAATATTATTCATTCTGTTGTGTGCTGGCTTTCTAAATGATGTCCTACATTGGCAGCTGGTTCTTTGTGTTGCGCATGCCTTTTGTCAATTTGAATTTTCAAGGAGAAAATAGTTATAAACTTCTTTGAGCTAGATTTGCATAACAGTATTCTTATGTTAGTATTTTTCTTATTTGAACAGAGCTGCAAGATTTGCTTCCGTCCATTATCAATCAGCTTGGTACGTTTCTCTTTACTCATGGATACCTATTGAATTCAAAATCTATAACACTATAGATATGTTCCTTTTTGTTTCAAAATCCATATAGGAGATTTACTGAAATCATATATGTAGTTACGACTTGTGAGCTCCATAACTATGCTGTACCAGAAAAATGATTTTGGTTTACCTCCTATTCAGGTCCTGACAACTTGGACAACCTGCGGAGGCTTGCGGAGCAATTCCAGAAGCAGGCCTCTGGTGCTTCTGGTGCAGAGGCTGGTGCCAGCACAGGTGCTGCTCAGGACGATGACGACGACGTTCCTGAGCTTGTCCCTGGAGAGACATTTGAGGAGGCTGCGGAAGAGAAAAAGGAGTCATCATAATTTTGCTACAGGCCTGCTGTTGTGAAGGGGTTATAAGTGAAGCGTTGCCATTAGAAGAGACCTGTTGAGAACTCTGACCTACCTTATTTGTGCCTGTGGTCCGCTTATGTCATGATCGAGAATTTGGTAGGATGTGCTGGTGGGATTTTACATGAAGTACGCCTCTCTTTTTTCACCCATATCTCCCTTGCTTTTGTGTGTAAAAGTCTTGTTAATGGTAAAGGCCACACTTAAACCAACCAAGGTACCATGATTCACGAAGATGAATACCAGATATCAGTTCTCACCTGCCATTTATTTGCCTGTGCTGTAGAAAATATATGATCATTTCATGCTCTCGTGTTTCATCTGTTACGATTACCTGCTTGTCATGTTAGAACCTGCTTCAAGTAGCTGCTACTTGTTTACTGTGGTATTGTTGCTTAGCCTAAGCTCTTTGGCCTTGTAGTAGTGTTGGAAACTATGGGGTTGGCATTGTTGCTTAGCCTAAGCTTTTGTGCCTTGTAGTAGTGTTGGAAACTGGCGATCAGAGTGGTAGCAGCAGGAACAGCTACTTGCAAGGTCTCCCTTATCTTGTTGGCCCACACGTCTGATCTATATGAAAGTGTAGGACCATTCCCACCCATTTTCAGGCCCGTTCCGGATGATCATCCGGGGGTAAACTTTCGTCTTTCGTTGCTGACTTGCTGCCTTGGTGCCCGGCAGGCCACGTTACCGATTGGGGTGGCCTCCTCCCCTCCCGGGATCGTCCCGTTGCTGCGGGGATTTGGGGGAAAAACATCAGACCACCTCTAGGAGACTATTTCATTCCTAAAGGCTAGGAATAGAGATTTTAGTAAAAAAATTATACTTCAACAGCTTGTCTAAATGGTTATGTAAATATAGTCATCTTCTATTTTGGATTTTTCGCTAGCCAAAAATAAAAGACGAGAATGACTCTCTAGAGTTCGCATGAGATATGGAAAGACTGTTGAAGAGTCAAAAGATATAGAAAGTGATTTTTATGTAAACGACTCTCCAAATGATGCGTTGGAGATGCTCTCGGCCGCCGCTGGCCGGCACCGGCAACACCGCGAGTCCGCAACGGTGCCGTGAGGACTGGCGAACTGTGTCCAATCGTGGCTGGTGGCGGACGGATCTTGCCATCCAGTATTTGTCCATGCACCTACCGTTCCCAAGTGGCGACATGATGTGTTTAGTAGTAGTAGTAGTAGGTTCTCTGCTCTCGATGTTTTGGTAACCAGTTCGGCGGCTTCATTGTTTAATACTCTGAGCGTAACATGGCGACAAGTACATGCGTGCTGATCAATTTCCTTTTACCTGGGCGCTAGCTACCTTCTCCGTCGTCTCAAAAAAAATACTAGTCCATTCTGGCTCATGGGCTCACGTTGCTCGCTATGTGTCTGCGGTGATCTCTAACGCTCCCACCACGCATGTGCTCGTGGCCTCGTGCCATGTCTCGAGGACTCCGTCGGTCCATCCTGCCCCTGTATATGCATGTACATGATGTAATTTCTTAACGATTTTTTTATTCTTCGATTAATAACGATCGACCTTGTTGACGCCATCTACTATATCCTTTCAATAAATTGCTGATCTCACCGTTCAGAATCTACCGACGTACCAGAAGGAGATGTCCAGTAAGGACTGCGTGGCCTCTGAAATTTCCAAATAAAATACACGGTTCGCGCAGTTGACGGTTCTCGCCATTTGGTTGCGGACTTGTCGTTGAAACCTGCAAAAGGGGGTGTGGTTTCACCAATTGACGTGTTGATGCTGAAACCAAGTCCAGAAATTGAACCGTTCATCGGCATGCATATGCACGCCCGTGAGGCAGGCCAGGCGTATGCGATTTCCCCTTCCCTCTTGCAATTGAAATGGTCACGGCTGTCGAATTAGCGTCCAAGTCTCAACAACTATGGCTTAGAAGCGAGGACGGCTGTCAGTCTGTCACGGTCCTGTGACGGGTGTTGAATATTTTTTTAGGTTTAGCTACATACATGCCATTACGACTGTTAAGCTTTGGAGACCTACCATTAAATTTTACCACCTTATAAACATGTCATTATTATTATTATTATTATTATTATTATTATTATTATTATTATTATTATTATTATTATTATTATTATTATTTCGCCATTTATCTGAATTTTATCACTTTCTGAGATTTAAATATTAGATATTATTGGACCAATCTGTAGGCTACCATATTCTCCTCTTCGCTAGCTTTCTCCTCTTCTGGATAGGGTGTGGCTACCTGGCTGCAACAGGCGCGACATCCTCCGTGGATCGTGGACTTGAGCTTCCAAGAGAGTTCGTTTCAGGGAGTGAGTGATACGATAATTTTGACGAGTCGGTTCATGACAGTGTCACATAAGGGTGGAGAGAGAATGAAGCAGCAAGGGCACTTCATATGAAAATATGTTAGTTAGGTCAATAATGAGTCAAACCGAGTCAAACTACATCCTAAATATATAGAGTGGTAGATCTCAGATAGACAAAAAAATTATCATGAAACTATTCTAGATAGATGAATAATAATGGTTTTTTTCTCAGGTGTAAATTTTATATCAAATATGAATATAATTAATTCATTTCAAAAACTCACTGTTCACTGGTCAGTATGAGGTCAAACACATGAGCATATGACGAAGCAGGAAGCTGAGGCAGCACAGTGCTAAATAGATATACATATATCCATTGAATTGGTATATGTGATACGCGAGTCAGGTCAGCGGTCAGCCAGGGCTCACGGTCACAGGATGCAGAATTGCCAATTCTTCAAACTAATCTCGCAACTCGAAGGGAAAGAAAAGGAAGAAATGATCGAGCTACTTGTTGTTCATAGCTACTTTAATTACTGATAAATGTTATTTTTTTTGGCAAGAATATCTTCTTTTTTTCTTTGATAAGATGGCAAGAATATCTTCACCGATGATTGACCGCGCGCACTTGAAGGGGTCAGCACCGTTTCAACGGGGACCAAATGGCACAAGAAACTGGATGATGTGCTTCCTGACGTTGGCGCGTTTGTTTATCTTTTCTGCAATCGCACAAATTTGTTTATCCTTATGATGTCGGAAGAGTCGATGCTTTCAGGCCTTGCTTGGCACTTGTCCGGCGAACCCGATGCAGGCAGACCGCGGAAGAGATCGTCCCGTAGCGCGCAACTCGCTGCGTGGCGTCAAAACGACTAGGATCCACGTTCGCACGCCGGGCTTTCTTTCGTCCGGCAGGGAAATTCTGGGGGAAGCTGCTTGAATTCGACGATTTCGATGCCATACAAAAATATCCCATCACCTCGCCGGACCTATCCATCGTTCGCTGGCCGGTACGCGCCCTGCTACACTGCTGCTACGCGCCGGCCGTTTCTCAGGGGTGATGAAGCTGACACGTGTAAGCCAGCCGTGGGTCGAGGGTCGAGCGGCCTCGGGACGGCCCGGTCCAGCGCGAACGTCAGACGCTCGGACCATACAGGGACGTTGATTCCCAATCGAACGGCCCCAGGAAGCCTCCGTCTCCATCTGTGACTCCAAGATTTGGCCGTACCAGGCGCCGGCGTCTGACTCGAATGCACACAGCCAGAGTACAATCGCCTGTACATACGCCCTTAAACGTCAAGCGTATAGACCCGTCACCGTAGTCAGTACTCAGTAGCTCCAATCCCCGCCGCATACGGCGGCGGGCCAGACGGCGCGAGACCGCAAGACCAAGAACCACCCGCGCCGTGGCGGCGCCGCTCGAGGACTCCAGTCTCCAGGCCGCACCGATCGACCCCACGCGGCAGCGGCGCCAAACGCCCCCGGCCGGTAGGCCGGAAAACGAAAGAAACCAGCCGAGATCGCCGACCCGTGTCGGTTCGGCACTTGGTTTGGCGACTCGTCGTCGTCTCAGCCTCACGCTCCGGACCTGACTGACCAACCGAGTGTTTAGTGAGCCCTCCTTCCACGTTGAACACTTCGCGGGAGAGCACGCCCGCCCGCCCCGCCCGGCCGCTGGTTTTCCCGGCCCCGCACGTCAGCGCCCTGTGGCCCCGCGCACCGCGTCCACGCCTCGGACCACGTCGTGGGGCGCGCATCCCGCGGCGGTTCTTAAACCCCCCTGCTGAGCCTGCGCTCCATCCGTCCCTCCTCACCGGTCACCGCTGAGACCAAATCCCAAATCCAGTTACCCGCTGCCCTCGCGTTCCGTTCCCTCTCCTCCCCCATTCGTAAACCCAGACCGCCCCGGGAGCCCCGCGCGCGGGCGACAAAGAGCGGCATGGGAGAAGAGACCCTCGTGGCGATGCCGCTCGCGCCCCACCACCACCAGGCCCGCCTCGACGCGCTCCCTCACCACCTCGCCCCCACGCCGCCGCCGCCGCCGCCAATTGCTGCGGATAAGGGGGAGGAGGAAGGGGATCATCATTATCGTCCCGCAGACGGCGTCGCCGGCGAGCCGCCGGCGCAAGTCCCACGGTCGGTGACCCCGCCCGGTCTCGCCGCCGTGGCGGGCGCCGGAGAAGAGGGGGACGTGTACTACGCGCGCAAGATGCTTCAGGGCATGGTGCTGCGGCCGCCGCCGCACCTGCCGCAGCCAGAGGCGCCGCCGGGGCTGGCCAGGGCGCACTCCACGCCGGCGCCGCACGAGTACGCGGCAGAGGAAGACGGGGAGGAGGAGCAGCGGCAGCAGCAGCACAAGAGGCCTGTGGAGCGATCGGCCTCCGCGAACTCTGCTGGTACGATCGTGGACGACGTGGTGTCCATCGGGCGGTTCTTCCGCGACCGCCGCGACGTGCTGTCCTCGGCCATAACCCGCCGCATCTCGTCGCTCAGGGAATCCTCGTCGCCGCCCTCGGCGAAGGCGGCCGCGGTCGTCGACACCTACGGCGTGCAGGAGATCCACCTGCCCAACGTCAAGGTCACGGTGCGCCTCAAGGACGCGATCGCCGCCGAGGACGACGACGTCGTCGGGTACTCCTTCTCGGGCGGCCACATCAAGGGCCGGGTCAGCTTCTTCTCCCGCTCGGGCTGCCGCGACTGCGCGGCCGTGCGCGCCTTCTTCCGACAGTCCGGCCTGCCCTACGTGGAGATCAACCTGGACGTGTTCCCGGAGCGCGAGGCCGAGCTGGCCTCCCGCGCGGGCGCCGCGGCGCGCGTGCCCCAGATCTTCCTCAACGAGAAGCTCCTGGGCGGCCTCGTGGTGCTCAACTCCCTGCGCAACAGCGGCGAGTTCGAGCGCCGCGTGCGCGACCTCGCGGGCCGCCGGTGCCCCGACTCGGCGCCGCGGGTGCCCGTGTACGGGTTCGACGACGAGGCCGGGGCCGCCGCCGCCGGCGGCGGCAAGGGGGAGGAGGCGGCCGAGGACGCCATGGTGGGCATCGTGAGGGTGCTCCGCCACCGGCTGCCGATCCAGGACCGGTTCGTCAGGGTGAAGCTCGTCAAGAATTGCTTCTCCGGAACAGACATGGTGGACGGCATCGTGAACCACCTGGACTGCAGCAGGAAGAAGGTGAGTCGTCGTACGAGATTTGGCATTGCTGTTGCTGCTCCATCGTTTGACTTCTTACTCGTTGGGTGCTTCGGTGCTTGGCTGTTTGCTGCTTTTAATCTTCGTTTATACTATGCATGCATAAATAGTGATAGTTGACTAACTCAAGGTCTTGGCTGTGGAAATAGTTTAGATGCGTAGGAGGAGAATGCATTTGCTCCTGCTAATATGGCAACTAGATGCCGCATTTATATGGATGGACAAAACTACCGTGGGTGTTAGTAGTGTGATAAAAATGAGTAGCTTAAGAATTTCAGTTAGTGAGTGTTCTTATTTCATCTTTGTCGAGCCATTTCACAAGATATGAACATTAGTTTTGAGCTTACTAGTTTAAACAAGTTTACAATGACTCTTTTGTGCACATTGAGTGTGTTTGATGCCTTCAAGAGAAAACATAAATATGGTAGCTAGATCACGGCGGGTTTCCCTAAAAAGTGTTTTTATTTCCCTTGTAAGATCAAGGCGCGCGAGAATAGTAAGCTGGCATGGTGTCCACCAGATTCAACATTTCGTTGTTTGACAGAAGATGGTATGGAATCCTAGAGGATCGATCTAATATCATCCGATCAGGGTTCATCACAGTAATACCATTCCTTGAATGCAATGCAGCTACGCGGGGGATGCAAACTGTTTGGTCAAAACGAATGGATTCCAGAAAAAAAAACAGGGGGCCGGACGCAAATTAGAACGTCCCTAGGATCACGTGCGGCGGGCGTGTGGGGGAGCGTTACGTGCTGCCGTGCCGAACCGGCCCCGCCCCGCCCGCTCGACCTGGTTTTCCCGCGCCGCACGCGCCGCAAGGGGTGGGCAGAGGCGGGACTCCCACGGTGCGGGGGCCGGCACGTTGTGACGACGGATTTGATTTGTTCGGCTGGTTAGTTCGTTGCAGCCAGGCCCCACGACAGGAAACCGGTCCGTCCATCTCGTCCGCGCCTTGCGCGTACGCCTTGACCGTTTCTGCCAGTACGGGTCCCAATCATCCATTCAATTTATTTTTTGAATTGTGCATGCAGTTTCTTTTTTTGAACCGTTTTTGTTCATCGTCGTCGTCGAGGAACGGATCCAGACTGACGAGTCCAGGCCGGTACGCTACTCTTCTACGAACCAAGTGAACGGAACGCGCTACGTGCGTACTAGTATTGACAGGGTACGAGGGTGGGACCTTGGCCAGTAATCGGCGACTCGTCGCCACGCCTTCGGAATCCGTTTGGGAGGCAATCTTGACTCTGACTCGATAATTGAGCCGGTCCTGCTTGTCTGAGTGAGAATTTTGTGCCGACCACGTAGCTGCACCGGACTCACGCCGCGGTGGTGAGGGCTCAACGCAACCGTCGTGTGTGCCGCGACCCCTGACCGGTCCGCATGCTATCAGATTTGATTCGGGGGCACAGATCTCATCTCTCTGGTGGATATTTTTCTCCCACACCAACACAGTGGGCTGTTTATAAGGCATTTCAAGAATCTTGGAGAATTAAAGGATTTTAAGTTTGACTAAATTTATATGATAAGATAATAATATTTATGACACCAATTAAGTATCATTAGTATACCTATTTGATGTTATAAATTTTTGTAATTTTCTCTATAATTTTGGTCAAACTTAAGATGCTTTGACTCTCCAAGATTCTTGGAATGCCTTATAATTTGGAATGGAGGGAGCAGATGAATGAAACATACTTAGTGAGGTCGGTCGTGTCCCGGTCGTCTTGGAAAAAATTGAGAGAAGTTGGTGGAAGTTCCAATTTGGAACCTCAGGATTTGTTCTTAGCGGGGGGGCGTGCCGAAAGGATAGGGCGAGGTCATTGACTCACTGGTGCTTAAGCACCACCGACCCAACAATTGATCGCCTCCCTAATTTTCCTCCACGAAATTTGACTCCGGCACTCCGCCTCATGTTGCTGTCCCTGTCGTAGCCAGTCGCTGTCATGGTTACATTGCAGCAGCACCTGATGGATTTTTCGGCGTGCAGCTTCAGACTCGTGGTGGGGCGAAAGAACTTTTCTAGTGCAGTTTGGCTTTCGTTTCTTTCTATTAATTTGGGTTTGGATAATAACAACCGTTGGTGCTCAGGTTGAAGGTGTCTGAACTCTGAAGAACGCCATTGTGCCTTTCAACCAAATGAGGGGCCGGTTTTTTTTTTCCCATAAATGAAATTAGTAGGACACGGAAACTGCCCAAGAGCTCGGTCATCTTTTTGTTGAAGTGAATTAAACTTATATTTAACCATTGCTTGAGGCATATCATATTCCCGTGCTAAATGGTGAAATTTTCCCTTATCAGAAAAAAATGATGAACTTTTCGTTCAAATGAAATCATGAGTTTAGGATCAAACAATCCACTGTTCCTTTACGCTCGTTCCAAGACTTAAATAACTGACTGACGACCAAGGAGCTGTTGTTGCAGGCTGTGGAGATCGGCAAGGAGCTCGCAAGAAAGCACTTCATCCACCATGTCTTCAGGTCGGTGGCACCATCCCCATACCAGATGCTGTACCAAACATTCAGCTCAGCTCGCGACCTGCTTTTGCAATGCCATTTTAGCTCACGGGTCCATGATGCCGTGCGGTGTGCAGGGAGCACGACTTCGAAGACGGGACCCAGAACCTGTACCGCTTCTTGGAGCACGACCCCGCTGTCCCCAAGTACTACAACTTCCGGGGCTCCACCAACGACGGCGAGCCCAAGCCTGCCGCGGCCGTCGGTCAGAGGATGACCAAGATCATGCTCGCCATCCTGGAGGCCTACGCCTCCGACGACCGCCGCCATCTCGACTACGGCCGCATCGCTGCCAGCGAGGAGTTCAGAAGGTGGAGCACAGGCGACACACGCCGTCACCTGCTTGCACGTACTACTCAGAATGTCAAGTCACTAACGAACGACCTTGCCTTTCTTTTTGGTGCGTCACTCAGGTACGCGAACCTGGTTCAGGAACTGCAGCGGGCGGACATGACCCAGCTCCCCGCGGAGGAGCGGCTGCCGTTCTTCCTGAACCTGCACAACGCCATGGCCATCCACGCCGTGATCCGAGTCGGCCAGCCGGGCGCCGTCGATCGCCGGCCCTTTTTCTCCGACTTCCAGTACGTCGTGGGCGGGCACCCCTACTCCCTCGCGGCGATCAGGAACGGTATCCTCAGGGCTAACCGGCGGCAGCCCTACACGCTGGCCAAGCCGTTCGGCTCCAATGACAGGAGGCTCGAGGTATGCTGCACATGTCAGTTCAGTCAGTGTCAGCTCTGGAATTTTCTGCACTGCTTTTCTATAGCTTACGATCCTTGTTTACCCTATAATAATCTCCCGTGCAGCTGGCACAGCGGCGCGCAAACCCGCTGGTGCACTTCGCGCTGTGCGACGCGACGCGGTCGAGCCCGATCGTGCGGTTCTACACGACGCAGGGCGTGGAGCCGGAGCTCCGGCACGCGGCCAGGGAGTTCTTTCTCCACGGTGGCGTGGAGATCGACTTGGAGAGCCGGACCGTGCACCTCACCAGGATCATCAAATGGTGAGTTGTCTTCTCTGCTTCTCTACTCTCTGTATCTGTTACCTGGTCATGCTTCCTGCCTCGGTGCATGTAGAGACGCCACAACCAGTTAGTCTTTCTCTTTCAGAAGTTGTTCACTGGTTTTTAGGTCAGCTTGTGAGTTCATTGTGGTTTCAATCGAGAAGAGACCCTGATCAAGATCGCAATGGCTTGTTTGATTGTCTCAGGTACAGCGCTGATTTTGGGCAGGACAGGGACATCCTCCGGTGGCTCCTCAACTACCTCGACCCGACCAAAGCCGGGCTCCTGACGCATCTCCTGAACGACGGCGGCCCGATCAACATCTCCTACATGAACTACGACTGGTCTCTGAACGTCTGACCAGAATTCGTCCGGGAAGTCTACTTGTGCGTCCAGTGGTGAAGCTTGGGGGTAGTGCCACGATACATTCAGAGCTGCAGTCAGTTGGATCAGCGGTTCGTTAATGGCCAGTTGGACGGATCACAGAGCGCGCGCGCACATATATATGCAATCAGCATACTGAGCTTATTCAGTAGAAAGAAGTCTAAAGATGTATATAGAATTATGAACGTTGATTTTGTACTCAAGAGAAAGAGAATATGCCCCACGTGCATCGCTATCGGAGGAATCTCTCTCCTGCTGAACAGCTGAAGGCATGTCGTTAAGGGCAGATTTTCTTTATTTGAGTTGTGAATGTTGATTTTGCTCCGATAGGAAAGAAAGAGTAGATTAATATGATTTATACATTCTGGGGAAATGCACTGTTCTGGTCGGCGTGAAATTTCCGCAATGAAGAGTGTGTATGCGTTTTGGTGAAGTAGTAGTGCAGTACGTTTTGGAGTCTGATGATATATACGCATTTCTACTGTTCAGCCTGTTCTTTAGGGAAAGAAGTACTCCGTATGATTTTTGTTCTATTCTCAGTGATATCGGCAGTGTCATGACAGTTCTCTACCTGTATTTTGGTTCCGATACTTGAGACTGATCTGGTAGACTGATGCTAGCAGTGTAAGCCCAATTGAACCGGTTCGACTGCATTTACGTCGTCATGCACATATTCGAGCTGTCGTGCGGGAACGATATCGTGGACGGCCAGGCCCAGGTTGCCTGGTCAAAGGGCGAGTGCATCGACGGTCGCCGTTTTGGTAGCTTGACTGATCGATAGCATGCATGCCTGCGTCAAGGGAGAAGCCTTGCTTGCATCTCATCTCATGTGCGTGCATGCTTTGCACGGTCAGTCATGCTGTTGGAGAAATCCACGAAATGGCGTAGCCTAGAGGCCTTGTTGCGCGCGCGGAAGGCTCGCGCGGGTCGGCCGGCCCCTCCACGCGGCCGTGCTTAGCTGCCTGCATCCATCCTCGATCCGTTTACGCGCTCAGACTTTGGAACCGTAGTGCATCCTAGCTCCTCCTACTTTGCGAAAATGGCGAGTTGCCTGAAGAGGCAAGGTAAGGTAAGGTAAGGTAAGGTAAGGTAAGGTAAGGTACAGCCGTATAGGTAGCCGTAGGGCTCACTCACCAGACATCATGCCGCGCACATGCCTATGCCCAGCAACCACACCGTGCTATACTGAAAGATCAAAGACGGGTTGCCCAACATTTTCCAATTCCATGAATCGACGACTGCCTTTGCCACGAAGGTTGTCGCGACACGGAAGACCACCTGGCGGCCGACCACGGGTCGCTCGACCACCCGACCCCTTGCCACGCACTGATCACTGATGGATTCTTGATCAAGCTAGCTAGCCACCGCTCACTCGGGGACCCGATTCCTCCGATCTCGCCGGCGCGCAGCTGTGAGTGAGACTCTGTGAGCCACCGCCACTGTTTTTTCGTCGCGTCGTCCAAGATGGAGTGCCCAAAGCCCTCCCTCGTTTCCGCGCTGCTGATCCTCCTCGTCCACGTGATGGCCGCAGGACCAGGGATCGCCTTGAAGCTGGACCCGACAGGCACGAGAAGCCACATACCGCCTCTCCTGTACTGCGCTCCGGCCCCCGCGGGTGCGGCGCCCTCTAACAACCTCAGCGCGTTCCAGCGGCGCCGTCGTCGGCGACCGCGCCTTCGCGTGCGCGTTCTGCTTCGGCTTCGGCGCGCGTCGTCGCGGCACCTCCCCAGCGACTGCCTCAATTGCTTGTCTGCCGCCGCCCAGGACGTCGCCGACGGATGCCACGGACGCCGCGGGGCCGTCTGGCGCGCCGGCTGCTTCTTCGCCTACGCGGACACCAACGCGTCCACGGCCCGCGAAGAGGCGTGGCGCGGCTGGTTCTACGACGACAGGGCCGACCGCGGCTGGTTCTACGACGACACGCCGACCGCGGCCGGCGTGCATGGCCACCAGCACCGCGGCGGAGTGCGCCCGGTGCCTGAACGAGTCTGCGCGGGTGGTTCCAGCGCTGAAGGAAGGGAGGCAGCTGTCGTTGGTCCACGGCCACGCGGTGGTGGTCGTCGGCTACTCCTGCTACCTGCGCGTCCCGTTATTCCCTGCAACGACGCGGTGGCTGACCTACGGTGAGCTCACTCGTTCTCTCTTAATTCCCTTCTTTCCATCTCTTTCTTGTCGTTAGAAACTGGCATCAGTGTGTGATGATGATGGAGCTTTTTGTCCCTGCACTCTGCATCCTTGGTTGTCTTCGACGCGGTTGTGGTACTGGTCATCGAAATAGGCGGGATACTGTGTTGCATCCGCATAGCCCGGCAGTTTAATCCAGCTGCTGCATGAGGTGGCCGATGTGAATCATGCAGGTTGCCAGCAACGGAATAGTAGTGTAGGAGTAGAAATTATACTGTACAGTATATCCTAGTGCTTGAGCCTGTCTGCCAGAGGAAACACACAAGTGCTGAAAGCTCTACCTCTCAATATTTCTTGTTCAGCGTCAACAGTTTGCTGGTTCGATTTTCCCCTGGTCCTCTGCCCATGTTCTGATGTTCATGTGATTTTGATCTATCTGCGGAACTGGTAGCACCAAACATAATAAGTCACGGCACGGCTGATGAGCTTGTCCAGCCATTCAGTGGTTTGTACAATTTCCTACTCCGCGAGCAGTGGACAGGCAGAGCCCGACGGCCGTGATAGAATCAACACATGAGTAATCTATCTTCACTGAACAGCTTAATTAGCTCATCTGGGCCGTCAGAGAATCATCAGAACGCCAGTTGTCAGGCAACAATGCACAATTTCCTACGCGCCACTGCGGTCCGCGTTTGCCAAGGCCATGGAGGGTCTGGGCTACAAGAAGGCCCCCGCGGTCTCGATCCTGGACAAGACGGCCAAGGCGCTCCCCGCGGTGTCGCTGGAGTTCCACGGCGGCGCGAGCCTGGAGGTGGACGCGTCGGGGATCCTGTACGTCGTCAGCGTGTCGTAGGCGTGCCGGAAGGTCGCGCTTAACAACAACGACTCCGACATGGCCATCATCGGTGTTGATAAGTAAAAATGTTCGTTTCGTGAAGTTGTCAAAATGTGTAACGGATTTTATCATTGTGTTTCTCTCGTCGAGATAGTTAGAAAAACATATATGAAATGTCTAATTTAGGGTCCGGATGAGGGAGTTATGCCTCCGAGAAAATATCTGTCTGGGCTACCGGTACTTCCGGTCCGTACTTTCGGTCCGAGATCGGAACTTCCGATGAGGACCGGAACTTCCGATGGCTGACGGAGGAAGACGCAGTTTTACGCGAAAATGAACTACCGGTACTTCTGTTCTGAGACCGGAACTTCCGGTGGAGCGTGACCGGAAGTACCGGTAGGTGTTTATTCCGAATCTGACTTTCAAATCTCGAACCGATTTGCTTCTAAATCGGTTTTTGAACGTGGAAAACTTGAAAAATAAGCCTTAGAGAGGTTTCCTACTGAGATAAGATCACCCTCCTCTATATATATATATATATAAGAGGATCATGACCGATTGAGTTCTCATCTATCCAATCGTCATACAAACAAATCAATCTATGTAACAGAACCGCCCAATTATACGAGATTAAGTAAGAAAATCATCCAACGGACGGACAATTTACCCAACTTAAGCCCGTATAACCCGGTAGTCCGTGAAATCTCGACGGATTTCAAACCATTTCACATCACAGCCAAGATCGTAATAAGTTCAGCGATTACCTTCATAAGTTACACAGTAGTTTGCGGCACGAAATACATCGGAGTTTAAACATAGTTATTACAAACCAGTTTCAAATAAAGTAGCGGAAGCATTAGTTCAAAGCGCACACACATACACACACATCCTTTCCAAAATACAGTGCCAGCTCGCGATCATCTCCCACAAAAGCATCAGGCGAGGAGTAGTGAGTGACCATTGCCCATGGTCCTAGGCTTCGCCCATCGCAGGGTAGAGACAGTTGATACAATAACCATAGTACATCTGTCCATCTGTAACAAGTGGGAACAAAGCCCTGAGTACGAGAAGGTACTCAGCTAGACTTACCCGACAGAACCAAAACAAAAAGACTCCAAGGATCATGATAGGCTTTTTGGTGGGGTAGCTGACTCATTTGCAAAAAGAGCATTTTTAGTTTACCAAATCATTTACAAAAGCATGTCATCTTTTAATTCTTTATTCTCCTGTCAACTATGTTTGCACTTTATGCTGAAGTAACCATGTAATTAAGCAAGCAAGGATCACCATTGATATTTAACAATAATTACCATGTCATTTCCCACATAACTATCCAAGTGTTGCTTCCATATTACTACGATGAAGTAACTCAAGTCAAGTGTTCACTATCCAGTGAACGATGGCGATTCGAATCGATTATTGACCAGCTGGTAATTTATTCCTCACACAAACCTCACTCACCCGCTAAAGTGAGGTATTGGTCACCGAGTCAACCATTCAGGTAAAGTCGCGAGCTTGCCAGGAACCACATGTACCCGGGGGCCGCCCGACTGCTCTTTGGCCTTATCATCGCGCCCCCGTTTCCTGCCACTACTGCTCCGGTACAGTGCGTTGCGGGCAATCTACTCGGCCCGAATAATCTCCCGGCTTCGCGGTCGAAAGGTACTTTATCCGGCCAGCTAAATGTGAGGCATGCGTTCAACATGACCCGAGGCCCGACATCGGACGGTCCTTAATCGACACAGACGGAAGGCACTACAGTCCAGAACCCTGCAAGCTTCCGCCCGGTCTCATATTCATTTCCACACTTAGTTATTCTCACATGACATTTCTTTCACATAAAACCAGGTAATCCCCTATAGCTCGCGGATGACAGGCAATCACCCGACTTCTACCGGTCTAAGCAAGCTAAGCAAGTATCGACCGAGGACACCAGGGTGACAAGGATCGAGTAAAACAAGGTGGAACAAGGTATAATGCAGCAACGTTTGCAAACAACTCCTAAACTTAATGCATCAGATTAAGTGAAATTAGTAAATAATTATTTGCAAACCGAGGGAGAATGCTCCGGGGCTTGCCTCGCTCGAAGGTACTGGGACGATGGTCGGGGCACTCCGGAAGCTCTTCACCGGACTCCTCTTCTGCTTCTGCTGGCTCCGGCTCCTCGGGCTGCTCCTCTGCGTCCTCGGGAACTACTGTCGGAACCACCTCCTGCGATCCTGTATGATGCAGAAGTATGAGTGCAACATGCATAGGTGCAATGCAGAAGTGACATGAGATGATGAAGATGCGGAATGCATGCGATGAAGTGAATATGTTACATTATCGGATTATGTGGAACTTATGACTCTTCTACAAGGTAGTCTACGTCATCCAAGAACATGTACTCGGAAACTACCAACACTAGTTTCTACCATGCGAGAGTACTTGACTAACAAGGTGCTTCAAAGATACACCAAAGTATACCTTACTAATTATCTTTGCATTAAAGAATAAAATGGAAACCCTAATTAGCCCTACATTTGAACAGCAACACATATTTTAGTAGCTCAGAAAAATCTTAGAAAATTACAGTGGATTACTACTATCAAAACTAGCATGACACAAGATTTTTACTGCATTTGGATAATTAGAATTTACTATACAAAAATAACAAACTAAGGCCTAAAATAGATATTTAAAATACTTTACATTATGAAAAGTATCAAACAACAGATTTAGGAATTTTTCTACTATCTACTACCTAAACAAACACTATGGAAAAATTATCACTTGCATGTTTTATTCAAATTTATTTAAATAACAAAAATAACAAATATTGGTAATAGAAAGCATTTGAACTGCAACTATGCATTTTTCTACAGAACAACCATGAAATAAAATTACCCTAGCAAGTACATGGCATAACAGGATTAATAAACTTGGAATCACATTTTTCTGATTTTTCTACATTTTCTTATCAATTTTTCAAGAAAACACCAATTTCAAAGATTAATTAAAACACTACAGAAAAGTAATGAAATATTGACATGCAACATTTTTATATTGTAGATCTGATTCAAATGAGTATATAAAAATTTATTTCACAAATTTTGGAGCTAAAATGACCAAGAAATCATTTTCCCAAGTGTTTTTCATCAAAAATAATAAAAAAGAAATGAAAACGGGTTTATTAAACGTCGCTGGGCCGGCCCGAGGGAATGATCGGCCCACGGCGGTCGCGGCCCGTCTCGCTCGCGCGGGGGAAGGAAACCGAGCCGGCCTGCTCGGGCTCGGCCCGCTGGCGCGGCTCAGCCCACCGAGCGAGGAAAAGGGGGGGAGACCCGAGCGCGTCGCCGGCGCTCCCGACGCCGACGTCGCGGCGGCGGTCACGGCCAATCGGCCGGTTCCGGCCAGCCAGCGACCCACCAAGGCGCGCAATAGAGTCGCCAAGAAGTGGCCAACACGAGACGTCAGGGCGGGACAGCAAAGAGGTGGCGGTTGAGGCGGTGGAGAGGCGCGGCTCGTCGGCACCGTGGCGGTGGCGCGGCGAGGCGAGGAAGAAAGGAGCCCTACCGCGGGCAGCGAGGGGGCGGAGAAGCTCGTTCGGAGGAGGGAAGAACGGGGCGGAGCTCGGTGCGAGGTGAATTTGATGATGGTGGACTGACGATGCCGGAACGGGGAGGCGAAACCGGAGCTCGCGGCGGCGAGCCGTCCGCCCGTGCGGTGGGGAGAGGAGGGGTGGCTGGCGGGTGAGGGAGGAGAAGTGAGGGAGTGAGGAGGCTCGGGCAGTCGTTTTGAGTGCGCTCGCGCTGGCGGGAGGTCAGGGCGAGGACGACGCGCGGCGAGCGGCGGCAGCGCATGGCCGACACGCGGCGAGCGCGTTCTGCCGCGGCGGCCAGCGTTGCGCGGGCGCGCGCGGGAGGAGGAAGGAGGCCGGGGTCGCGGGCCGGGCCGACTGCGTCGCGCGGGCGCGCGCGAGGCCGGCTGGGCCGGGCGGCTTCGCGAGCGGGCCGGGAAGCGAGGACGCGGCCTGCTAAGACAAAGTTTCATTTTTCCAATTTCTAAATTCAATTTCAAATGTATTTCAAACTTCAAACTACATTTTGAACAAGAAGAAGACATTTTATAAACTTGGCCCAAAAATAAAAGTTGCTCAAAATTAAATTCTCTACAACTTTGATTAAAGGGCCAACTGAAAATTCTTGATAGATTTTGAATGGCAGAATAAAAGCTAAAATAAGGGAAAATTTTGAATATTTTTCATAATTATTTTTGAACAAGTTTTGGACAAAATTTGAGCTCCAAAATTTGAACTAGGGTTCCAAGTGATATAAGAATTATGGTTGCAAGGCTTTTGATCTAATGTGATTATCATATTATTATAATCCATGAAATATAGCATGTTTAAGCTTTTATTTTAATCGAATTATACCATTATCATACATGATTATAATGATATGAATGCAATGCAATATGATTGCCATGCAAAAAGGCATTGCATAACACCGGAGTGTTACAGCCCTCCCCCCTTATAAAAATCTCGTCCCGAGATTTGGGTTACGAACCATTTATTATAAAAATCTTCATAAGCATTCTTTAAGTATTCACCCGTTTCCCAAGATGCATCCCCTTCGTCGTGATGACTCCATTGTATCTTATACGTTTTCACCACACTGTTTCGAGTAGCCCTTTCCTTCGTATCCAAAACTCGAACTGGCTGCTCACGATACACCAGATCTGACTTCAGTTTTATGCCTCGAGGTTCAATCCGTTCCTCTGGAACGCGCAAACATTTCTTGAGATGTGATACATGAAAAACTGGGAATATAGCACCCATTGACTCTGGTAATTCCAATTTGTAAGCCACAGGACCCTTCCGTTCCAGGATTTTGTAAGGTCCCACAAATCTGGCGGCCAGCTTTCTGCGCACACCAAACCTTTTCTTTTTCATTGGCGTAACTTTTAGATAGACATAGTCGCCAACTTCGAACACAAGCGGTCTCCTTCTCTTATCTGCATAACTCTTCTGACGTGACTGGGCTGCTCTCATATTCTGCTGGATGATATGAACTTTCCTTTCGGCTTCCTCTACGAAGTCAATGCCATAATACCTTCTTTCGCCTGGCTCAATCCAGTTTAATGGTGTTCTACACTTTCGGCCATACAGAGCCTCAAAAGGTGCCATCTTGATACTCTCTTGATAGCTGTTATTGTATGAGAACTCTGCTAATGGTAACCATGATTCCCATGAACCTCTGGAAGACAACACACAAGCCCTTAACATATCTTCTAGAACAGCATTAACTCTCTCAGTTTGACCATCTGTTTGAGGATGATAGGCAGTGCTACGAATCAGACTAGTCCCCAAACCTTTGTGCAAATGCTCCCAAAAGTGAGCAGTGAACTGTGACCCTCTGTCAGACACTATAGTCTTTGGTATGCCATGCAACCTCACAATCTCCGCAATATACTTCTCAGCATATTGAGGTGGTCTATATTCCGTTTTGACAGGCAGAAAGTGGGCTGTCTTAGTAAGACGATCCACAATTACCCAAATGGAATCGTGACCTTTTTGAGTAGTGGGTAGACCTGTGATAAAATCCATACTTATGTCATCCCACTTCCAACTTGGTACTGACAAAGGTTGTAACATTCCGGCAGGCTTCATGTGAATTGCTTTTACTCTACAACATGTGTCACATCTGGCTACATACGCTGCAACTTCCTTCTTCATCTTGGTCCACCAATAACGAGGTCTTAGTTCTTGATGCATTTTACTGCTGCCAGGATGAATAGACAACTTAGAGAGATGAGCTTCATCCATAATTTTATTCTTAAGCTCTCTATCCTTTGGAACAACAAGACGGTTGTCGAACCACAACACACCTTGCTCATCCACCCTGAAGTGTTTCGAGGGTTCTTCTTGAATCTTCTTTTTGATGTGGAATATCCCCTTGTCTGCTTTCTGACCTTCTATAATCTTACTCTCCAAGGAACAACTGACCTGAATACTTTGTAGCACGGCAGGGTGCATTAGATCGAAACCATCTTCAAGCAAGGGTTGCACATTCAGACAATGTGACTTTCTGCTTAAAGCATCAGCTACCACATTGGCTTTCCCAGGGTGATACTGTACATTCAAGTTGTAGTCTTTGATCAGCTCTAACCATCTCCGCTGTCTCATGTTCAATTCTGGTTGGGTGAAAATGTACTTGAGACTCTTATGATCGGTGAAAATGTTGCACACGTTACCCAGTAGATAGTGTCTCCAAATCTTTAAGGCATGCACTACAGCGGCAAGCTCAAGATCATGTGTCGGGTAATTGATTTCATGTTTTCTCAACTGCCGGGAGGCATAAGCAATTACTCTTCCTTCTTGCATCAGCACACATCCCAACCCTGTTTTTGACGCGTCACAGAACACATCAAAAGGTTTCTCGATGTCGGGTTGTGCAAGAACTGGAGCAGTGGTCAACAGTTTCCGCAAGGTATGGAAAGCTGTCTCACACTCCTCTGTCCACGCAAACTTGTGATCTTTCTGTAACAGACTTGTCATAGGCTTCGCAATCTTCGAGAAGTCTGGGATAAAGCGGCGATAGTAACCAGCTAAGCCTAGGAAACTCCTGACTTCTGACACTGTGGTTGGAGTCTTCCAATCCATAACCTCTTGCACCTTACTCGGATCTACAGAAACTCCATTCTCAGATAGAATATGACCGAGGAAAGGAACTTTCTTCAACCAAAATTCACATTTGCTGAACTTAGCATATAACTTATGATTTCTCAACCTGGTCAAGACAATTCTCAGATGCTCTTCATGCTCTTTCTCGTTTTCAGAGTATACTAGAATGTCATCAATGAAGACAACTACAAACTTGTCCAACTCTGGCATGAAAACCGTATTCATCAGATACATAAAATATGCAGGAGCATTTGTTAGTCCAAATGACATAACAAGATACTCGTACAACCCGTATCTGGTAGAAAAGGCGGTTTTCGGAACATCTTGAGGTCTAATCTTTATCTGATGATACCCTGACCTTAAGTCTATCTTGGAGAACACTCTAGCTTTAGCTAACTGATCAAACAGAACATCAATATGAGGCAAGGGATATTTATTCTTGATGGTTACAGCGTTAAGAGGTCGGTAATCCACACACATCCTGAGAGTACCCTCTTTCTTTTTCTTTACAAACAAGGCAGGACATCCCCATTCAGACTTACTTGGGCGGATAAACCCCTTCTTTAATAACTCTTCCAACTGTTTCTTCAACTCAGCTAACTCATCTGGAGGCATCCGATAAGGTCTCCTTGAAATTGGAGCCGTCCCGGGGATCAACTCGATTCCGAACTCAACATCTCTATCTGGAGGAAGGCCAGGCAATTCGTCTGGGAACACATCCGGAAACTCACATACTACTGGGATCTGATGGATAGGAGTAACTTCCATGGCACAGGTCACACTCACAAGATCTGTTCTTTTAGGCAATGGTACCTGAAAAGTACCCTCTGCCTGGGGATCTTTAAGGGTAAGCATCCGACTGCTTGTATCTATGACTGCTTCCCAGTCTTTCATCCAGTTCATTCCTATTATTACATCCAAAACTAGTCCAGGCATAACTACCAGGTTCACTCTGAACTTCCGACTACCTAACTCAAGGGTTGCCCCTCTAACCATCTTATTGGTTAACACATCAGCTCCTGCTGAACTTATGCGATAACCATAACTCAATTCTGTGCATAGTTGTTCATGTTTCCGTGCAAATGCTTGACTCATAAAAGAATGCGAAGATCCAGAATCAAAAAGAACAACTGCAGGGTGATGGTTCACAAGAAACTTACCAGCAGTTACAGGCTCTCCCTCAGGAACTTCATCAATGGCGGTGTGGTGCACACGGGCATTGTAAGTCTGTTGCTTCTTTTTAGGCGGATAAGGGCAGAACTTGGAAAAGTGGCCTGGCTGACCACAGTTGTAGCAGGGCCCTTTCACTGTACCAGCAGACCCTATTGCTCCCTTGGAGTTGCTCTGTTCTGCAGCTGCGTTGGTCTTTGTTGGCGGCACTGCCATCTTGTACGGTTTCTGTGGCCCCTTATAGTTCTGGGTTTTATGCTGCGGCGGCCTGAACCTCGCACCAGGTGCGGACGGACGATAAGATGAACGGTTGGCAGGGACAACTCTGGACTGGGATGGTCCTGACTCGAACACTCTCTTGCGGTTCTTGGATGCGGTGTAAGCGTTATTGTTCTTCTCTTGCTTCAAACAGTCACTGATAAAGTCGTTGAATCTGTTGCGGGTATTGGTACCCACATGCTTCATCATCTTCGGACTCAACCCTCTCTTGAAACTAGCAATCTTCTTTGCATCTGTGTCAACCATGTCTGGAGCATAGCGGCACAAATTATTAAAGGCATGCAGATACTGTGTCACTGTCTTGGTACCCTGATTCAAGGCTAAAAACTCTCCAAGCTTCATCTCAACCAACCCTGGGGGAATATAAACTCCCTTAAAAGCTTCAGTGAAATCCCTCCAAGAGATCTGGGCATTAGGAGGAAAAGTACTGCGGTGATGCTTCCACCACATTCCTGCTGGTCCTTGTAACTGATGTGCAGCATACTCTACTTTCAGAACTTCTGTCATCCTTAACACACGGAACTTATCTTCCATAGTGTTAATCCATTCCTCGGCATCAAGTGGCTCTGCTGCTTCTTTGAAAATAGGTGGCCTCGTATCCATGAAATCCTTGAAACTGCTGTACTGGTTCACCCCATGGCCACCACCTTGATTATTTCCTCTTTGAACATTTTCCGCGATGGTACGCAGAAAGTCTTCCATATTTCCTCTGTGATTGTTCAGTATTGCGCTGACTTCCAAGAAACTGTGTGAAGAACATTTCTGCGGTAAGCGGCGGAGGAGGGGGCAAATGTGGTTCTGGACGTGGCTCCTGGTGGTTGACATTGTTGGCACCACTTCCACCAGCTCCTGCACCATTGCCACCAGTCTCAGCGGCTTCATACGTAGCACGACGAGTGTTGGCCATCTGCATATTTCAGCAACAAGCACCATTGAGTGACGTTGTAAAATTATGTCCGAATGAACAATTATGCCATACTGAATTCATTGGAGAGAACAAGTCATACAAGAAAACAGAGGCGCAATAATTTCATTCCAATTAAACAACAGCACCAATTCAGTTACTTCAAATGCAACATCACGTCCCATACAACCACGTTGCCAGCATACATACACTGGACTTCTATGCGTTTGGGTATCGCATACACAACCAAACTCCAAAAGATCGTCAGTCTCAAGGTCGAACAGGATACATCATGATACATGAAAACCAAAAGAAGGCCATCGCGTCAAGCCTAGCTACTAACGCAGGACACTATCCTACTCCTCGGGGCCATCGTCGATGTCGGAGGCGTCGCCATCGCTACCTTCAGCAGCGGCGTCGTCGTCGATGTCCATCTGAGCGGCGTTCGGAGGAGCATACGGGCCCATCCCGTTGTAGAGGGCATGGAACTCTTCATGCAAGTTGGCATTGTACTCTTCTAGCTCCTCGACCCTCTGCCTCAGAAGGTCCCTCTCGTTCCAGGCTTCATTCCTTTCTTGTACTAGCTGCTCCAACAGGCGATCTGCATTCCTGTTGGCCTGAGTCAGCCTCTGAACCTGCTGCATGGAACTCTCGCCTCTCTCGAGAGCTCGGTCCCGCTGCAAGCTCATATCAGCCAACTGCTCCTGCAAGCTAGCTATGGCACGCGCTTGCTTTTTCTTCTGCTTCCTTGCTTCAAGCCGATCATCACCACGTAGGCCAGTCAAGGTCCAATAGGTATTCTCCAGACCTTGGTATGCTCTGATGGCAGCATACATGGCACTCATGGTGTGGTTGTCACTAGCCCGTCCTTCACTGGGGCCTCTAACCAGGGCACTTCCTTGCGGCTGTACCCAAATGGCGTCGCGAGGATCATCTCGGGAAGGTACCGGCCAAAGCTACTGCTAACTCATTGGGAAATCTGCTCATGATGTCTCGGATGACGCGAAAAGCTGCGCCCTCTGCACCCTCGACTGGAGTGCGTCCTTCGAACTCCAGATGCCAACCATCCCATTCTGGCGCATCACCAAGAGCAGGGACGGTGATCTCTACCACAGCAAGTCCATCTTCAGCTAGCTGACTCTCGCTCCAAGAGTAAACTGGCTCTTGTCCCTCCGGGTACCCCACATCATGGAGCACTCTCCAAAGCAAGGTGGGCATGCCAAACTCGCTTAGAAAAGTGTCCGTGTTGCGGTGCTCCCGCGGGGCTAGCTGACGACGGGGTGCTCTTCCGCCAGTGGACTTGCGGGCAGTCTGCTTCGTGCGGGCCATCTGTAGCACAAGTTTTAAATTACCCGGTGAGAACATATTTTAGTTGAGGTCACTTTTATCGAAATGGGATAATCCTTTTATAAGGGGAGGAATGCATGCCATGAATGGAATGCACAACAATATGATGCATGCACGAGTCTTACGTTCTCACAAACTTATGAAAAAGCATCTAACGGTGAATTCGGTGGCATACAACGATCTCTCTTATACGTAACTAATTCGGTCTACACGATACGCTGTTATGTACCTGCAGAAAACTCATTTCAGCCCATTCCCCATGAATGCATGAAAGCAGTAAATCTACCTACACGCTTTACACGAATCCCCAGATGCGTGTACAACGGTAGTGACTACCCAAACACATCGTCCTATTGACGGCATCGCCTCAACGGACGGAACACCCACACATGCGACACTTTTATAAAAACATGTGTAAAACATGTAATTATCCAAGTATCATATAAGCACTTTCCCTAGATCGGCGGTGTATCCGATCATGCTCTCACAACTCACACTTACCGAAGCGTAGAGGTAACTGATCCATACATTACCACTCAATTAAGTGGCACTCATACAATAGCACGCCGTATGAGCAACGAAAAAAGAAATATGGTGCAAGAACCCCAAGTCAGTACTTAAATAGCCACCTAGAGTCCTTAACTGGGCATACAGGATATGACCACTGGCACACTTTTTAGTTTCAAAATCACACTTTTTAAGCAAGGTTTTGGTTTAAATACACTTATGAACAGTAATTACGCTAAACCATGCTCCGATGCCAGCTGTAACAGAACCGCCCAATTATACGAGATTAAGTAAGAAAATCATCCAACGGACGGACAATTTACCCAACTTAAGCCCGTATAACCCGGTAGTCCGTGAAATCTCGACGGATTTCAAACCATTTCACATCACAGCCAAGATCGTAATAAGTTCAGCGATTACCTTCATAAGTTACACAGTAGTTTGCGGCACGAAATACATCGGAGTTTAAACATAGTTATTACAAACCAGTTTCAAATAAAGTAGCGGAAGCATTAGTTCAAAGCGCACACACATACACACACATCCTTTCCAAAATACAGTGCCAGCTCGCGATCATCTCCCACAAAAGCATCAGGCGAGGAGTAGTGAGTGACCATTGCCCATGGTCCTAGGCTTCGCCCATCGCAGGGTAGAGACAGTTGATACAATAACCATAGTACATCTGTCCATCTGCAACAAGTGGGAACAAAGCCCTGAGTACGAGAAGGTACTCAGCTAGACTTACCCGACAGAAC
>CM039579.1:32388744-32450822 GCA_022457205.1 Saccharum spontaneum | reverse complement strand
ACTTCCTTCTTCATCTTGGTCACCAATAACGAGGTCTTAGTCTTGATGCATTTTACTGCTGCCAGATGAATAGACAACTTAGAGAGATGAGCTTCATCCATAATTTTATTCTTAAGCTCTCTATCCTTTGGAACAACAAGACGGTTGTCGAACCACAAACACACCTGCTCATCCACCCTGAAGTGTTTCGAGGGTTCTTCTTGAATCTTCTTTTTGATGTGGAATATCCCCTTGTCTGCTTTCTGACCTTCTATAATCTACTCTCCAAGGAACAACTGACCTGAATACTTTGTAGCACGGCAGGGGTGCATTAGATCGAAACCATCTTCAAGCAAGGGTTGCACATTCAGACAATGTGACTTTCTGCTTAAAGCATCAGCTACCACATTGGCTTTCCCCAGGGTGATACTGTACATTCAAGTTGTAGTCTTTGATCAGCTCTAACCATCTCCGCTGTCTCATGTTCAATTTCTGGTTGGGTGAAAATGTACTTGAGACTCTTATGATAGTGAAAATGTTGCACACGTTACCCAGTAGATAGTGTCTCCAAATCTTTAAGGCATGCACTACAGCGGCAAAGCTCAAGATCATGTGTCGGGTAATTGATTTCATGTTTTCTCAACTGCCGGGAGGCATAAGCAATTACTCTTCCTTCTTGCATCAGCACACATCCCAACCCTGTTTTTGACGCGTCACAGAACACATCAAAAGGTTTCTCGATGTCGGGTTGTGCAAGAACTGGAGCAGTGGTCAACAGTTTCCGCAAGGTATGGAAAGCTGTCTCACACTCCTCTGTCCACGCAAACTTGTGATCTTTCTGTAACAGACTTGTCATAGGCTTCGCAATCTTCGAGAAGTCTGGGATAAAGCGGCGATAGTAACCAGCAAAGCCTAGGAAACTCCTGACTTCTGACACTGTGGTTGGAGTCTTCCAATCCATAACCTCTTGCACCTTACTCGGATCTACAGAAACTCCATTCTCAGATAGAATATGACCGAGGAAAGGAACTTTCTTCAACCAAAATTCACATTTGCTGAACTTAGCATATAACTTATGATTTCTCAACCTGGTCAAGACAATTCTCAGATGCTCTTCATGCTCTTTCTCGTTTTCAGAGTATACTAGAATGTCATCAATGAAGACAACTACAAACTTGTCCAACTCTGGCATGAAAACCGTATTCATCAGATACATAAAATATGCAGGAGCATTTGTTAGTCCAAATGACATAACAAGATACTCGTACAACCCGTATCTGGTAGAAAAGGCGGTTTTCGGAACATCTTGAGGTCTAATCTTTATCTGATGATACCCTGACCTTAAGTCTATCTTGGAGAACACTCTAGCTTTAGCTAACTGATCAAACAGAACATCAATATGAGGCAGGGATATTTATTCTGATGGTTACCAGCGTTAAGAGGTCGGTAATCCACACACATCCTGAGAGTACCCTCTTCTTTTTCTTTACAAACAAGGCAGGACATCCCCATTCAGACTTACTTGGGCGGATAAACCCCTTCTTTAATAACTCTTCCAACTGTTTCTTCAACTCAGCTAACTCATCTGGAGGCATCCGATAAGGTCTCCTTGAATTGGAGCCGTCCCGGGGATCAACTCGATTCCGAACTCAACATCTCTATCTGGAGAAGGCCAGGCAATTCGTCTGGGAACACATCCGGAAACTCACATACTACTGGGATCTGATGGATAGGAGTAACTTCCATGGCACAGGTCACACTCACAAGATCTGTTCTTTTAGGCAATGGTACCTGAAAAGTACCCTCTGCCTGGGGATCTTTAAGGGTAAGCATCCGACTGCTTGTATCTATGATGCTTCCCAGTCTTTCATCCAGTTCATTCCTATTATTACATCCAAAACTAGTCCAGGCATAACTACCAGGTTCACTCTGAACTTCCGACTACCTAACTCAAAGGGTTGCCCCTCTAACCATCTTATTGGTTAACACATCAGCTCCTGCTGAACTTATGCGATAACCATAACTCAATTCTGTGCATAGTTGTTCATGTTTCCGTGCAAATGCTTGACTCATAAAAGATGCGAAGATCCAGAATCAAAAAGAACAACTGCAGGGTGATGGTTCACAAGAAACTTACCAGCAGTTACAGGCTCTCCCTCAGGAACTTCATCAATGGCGGTGTGGTGCACACGGGCATTGTAAGTCTGTTGCTTCTTTTTAGGCGGATAAGGGCAGAACTTGGAAAAGTGGCCTGGCTGACCACAGTTGTAGCATGGGCCCTTTCACTGTACCATGCAGACCCTATTGCTCCCTTGGAGTTGCTCTGTTCTGCAGCTGCGTTGGGTCTTTGTTGGCGGCACTGCCATCTTGTACGGTTTCTGTGGCCCCTTATAGTTCTGGGTTTTTATGCTGCGGCGGCCTGAACCTCGCACCAGGTGCGGACGGACGATAAGATGAACGGTTGGCAGGGACAACTCTGGACTGGGATGGTCCTGACTCGAACACTCTCTTGCGGTTCTTGGATGCGGTGTAAGCGTTATTGTTCTTCTCTTGCTTCAAACAGTCACTGATAGAAGTCGTTGAATCTGTGCGGGTATTGGTACCCACATGCTTCATCATCTTCGGACTCAACCCCTCTCTTGAAACTAGCAATCTTCTTTGCATCTGTGTCAACCATGTCTGGAGCATAGCGGCACAAATTATTAAAGGCATGCAGATACTGTGTCACTGTCTTGGTACCCCTGATTCAAGGCTAAAAAACTCTCCAAGCTTCATCTCAACCAACCCTGGGGGAATATAAACTCCCTTAAAAGCTTCAGTGAAATCCCTCCAAGAGATCTGGGCATTAGGAGGAAAAGTACTGCGGTGATGCTTCCACCACATTCCTGCTGGTCCTTGTAACTGATGTGCAGCATACTCTACTTTCAGAACTTCTGTCATCCTTAACACACGGAACTTATCTTCCATAGTGTTAATCCATTCCTCGGCATCAAGTGGCTCTGCTGCTTCTTTGAAAATAGGTGGCCTCGTATCCATGAAATCCTTGAAACTGCTGTACTGGTTCACCCCATGGCCACCACCTTGATTATTTCCTCTTTGAACATTTTCCGCGATGGTACGCAGAAAGTCTTCCATATTCCTCTGTGATTGTTCAGTATTGCGCTGACTTCCAAGAAACTGTGTGAAGAACATTTCTGCGGTAAGCGGCGGAGGAGGGGGCAAATGTGGTTCTGGACGTGGCTCCTGGTGGTTGACATTGTTGGCACCACTTCCACCAGCTCCTGCACCATTGCCACCAGTCTCAGCGGCTTCATACGTAGCACGACGAGTGTTGGCCATCTGCATATTTCAGCAACAAGCACCATTGAGTGACGTTGTAAAATTATGTCCGAATGAACAATTATGCCATACTGAATTCATTGGAGAGAACAAGTCATACAAGAAAACAGAGGCGCAATAATTTCATTCCAATTAAACAACAGCACCAATTCAGTTACTTCAAATGCAACATCACGTCCCATACAACCACGTTGCCAGCATACATACACTGGACTTCTATGCGTTTGGGTATCGCATACACAACCAAACTCCAAAAGATCGTCAGTCTCAAGGTCGAACAGGATACATCATGATACATGAAAACCAAAAGAAGGCCATCGCGTCAAGCCTAGCTACTAACGCAGGACACTATCCTACTCCTCGGGGCCATCGTCGATGTCGGAGGCGTCGCCATCGCTACCTTCAGCAGCGGCGTCGTCGTCGATGTCCATCTGAGCGGCGTTCGGAGGAGCATACGGGCCCATCCCGTTGTAGAGGGCATGGAACTCTTCATGCAAGTTGGCATTGTACTCTTCTAGCTCCTCGACCCTCTGCCTCAGAAGGTCCCTCTCGTTCCAGGCTTCATTCCTTTCTTGTACTAGCTGCTCCAACAGGCGATCTGCATTCCTGTTGGCCTGAGTCAGCCTCTGAACCTGCTGCATGGAACTCTCGCCTCTCTCGAGAGCTCGGTCCCGCTGCAAGCTCATATCAGCCAACTGCTCCTGCAAGCTAGCTATGGCACGCGCTTGCTTTTTCTTCTGCTTCCTTGCTTCAAGCCGATCATCACCACGTAGGCCAGTCAAGGTCCAATAGGTATTCTCCAGACCTTGGTATGCTCTGATGGCAGCATACATGGCACTCATGGTGTGGTTGTCACTAGCCCGTCCTTCACTGGGGCCTCTAACCAGGGCACTTCCTTGCGGCTGTACCCAAATGGCGTCGCGAGGATCATCTCTCGGGAAGGTACCGGCCAAAGCTACTGCTAACTCATTGGGAAATCTGCTCATGATGTCTCGGATGACGCGAAAAGCTGCGCCCTCTGCACCCTCGACTGGAGTGCGTCCTTCGAACTCCAGATGCCAACCATCCCATTCTGGCGCATCACCAAGAGCAGGGACGGTGATCTCTACCACAGCAAGTCCATCTTCAGCTAGCTGACTCTCGCTCCAAGAGTAAACTGGCTCTTGTCCCTCCGGGTACCCCACATCATGGAGCACTCTCCAAAGCAAGGTGGGCATGCCAAACTCGCTTAGAAAAGTGTCCGTGTTGCGGTGCTCCCGCGGGGCTAGCTGACGACGGGGTGCTCTTCCGCCAGTGGACTTGCGGGCAGTCTGCTTCGTGCGGGCCATCTGTAGCACAAGTTTTAAATTACCCGGTGAGAACATATTTTAGTTGAGGTCACTTTTATCGAAATGGGATAATCCTTTTATAAGGGGAGGAATGCATGCCATGAATGGAATGCACAAACAATATGATGCATGCACGAGTCTTACGTTCTCACAAACTTATGAAAAAGCATCTAACGGTGAATTCGGTGGCATACAACGATCTCTCTTATACGTAACTAATTCGGTCTACACGATACGCTGTTATGTACCTGCAGAAAACTCATTTCAGCCCATTCCCCATGAATGCATGAAAGCAGTAAATCTACCTACACGCTTTACACGAATCCCCAGATGCGTGTACAACGGTAGTGACTACCCAAACACATCGTCCTATTGACGGCATCGCCTCAACGGACGGAACACCCACACATGCGACACTTTTATAAAAACATGTGTAAAACATGTAATTATCCAAGTATCATATAAGCACTTTCCCTAGATCGGCGGTGTATCCGATCATGCTCTCACAACTCACACTTACCGAAGCGTAGAGGTAACTGATCCATACATTACCACTCAATTAAGTGGCACTCATACAATAGCACGCCGTATGAGCAACGAAAAAAGAAATATGGTGCAAGAACCCCAAGTCAGTACTTAAATAGCCACCTAGAGTCCTTAACTGGGCATACAGGATATGACCACTGGCACACTTTTTAGTTTCAAAATCACACTTTTTAAGCAAGGTTTTGGTTTAAATACACTTATGAACAGTAATTACGCTAAACCATGCTCCGATGCCAGCTGTAACAGAACCGCCCAATTATACGAGATTAAGTAAGAAAATCATCCAACGGACGGACAATTTACCCAACTTAAGCCCGTATAACCCGGTAGTCCGTGAAATCTCGACGGATTTCAAACCATTTCACATCACAGCCAAGATCGTAATAAGTTCAGCGATTACCTTCATAAGTTACACAGTAGTTTGCGGCACGAAATACATCGGAGTTTAAACATAGTTATTACAAACCAGTTTCAAATAAAGTAGCGGAAGCATTAGTTCAAAGCGCACACACATACACACACATCCTTTCCAAAATACAGTGCCAGCTCGCGATCATCTCCCACAAAAGCATCAGGCGAGGAGTAGTGAGTGACCATTGCCCATGGTCCTAGGCTTCGCCCATCGCAGGGTAGAGACAGTTGATACAATAACCATAGTACATCTGTCCATCTGCAACAAGTGGGAACAAAGCCCTGAGTACGAGAAGGTACTCAGCTAGACTTACCCGACAGAACCAAAACAAAAAGACTCCAAGGATCATGATAGGCTTTTTGGTGGGGTAGCTGACTCATTTGCAAAAAGAGCATTTTTAGTTTACCAAATCATTTACAAAAGCATGTCATCTTTTAATTCTTTATTCTCCTGTCAACTATGTTTGCACTTTATGCTGAAGTAACCATGTAATTAAGCAAGCAAGGATCACCATTGATATTTAACAATAATTACCATGTCATTTCCCACATAACTATCCAAGTGTTGCTTCCATATTACTACGATGAAGTAATTCAAGTCAAGTGTTCACTATCCAGTGAACGATGGCGATTCGAATCGATTATTGACCAGCTGGTAATTTATTCCTCACACAAACCTCACTCACCCGCTAAAGTGAGGTATTGGTCACCGAGTCAACCATTCAGGTAAAGTCGCGAGCTTGCCAGGAACCACATGTACCCGGGGGCCGCCCGACTGCTCTTTGGCCTTATCATCGCGCCCCCGTTTCCTGCCACTACTGCTCCGGTACAGTGCGTTGCGGGCAATCTACTCGGCCCGAATAATCTCCCGGCTTCGCGGTCGAAAGGTACTTTATCCGGCCAGCTAAATGTGAGGCATGCGTTCAACATGACCCGAGGCCCGACATCGGACGGTCCTTAATCGACACAGACGGAAGGCACTACAGTCCAGAACTCTGCAAGCTTCCGCCCGGTCTCATATTCATTTCCACACTTAGTTATTCTCACATGACATTTCTTTCACATAAAACCAGGTAATCCCCTATAGCTCGCGGATGACAGGCAATCACCCGACTTCTACCGGTCTAAGCAAGCTAAGCAAGTATCGACCGAGGACACCAGGGTGACAAGGATCGGGTAAAACAAGGTGGAACAAGGTATAATGCAGCAACGTTTGCAAACAACTCCTAAACTTAATGCATCAGATTAAGTGAAATTAGTAAATAATTATTTGCAAACCGAGGGAGAATGCTCCGGGGCTTGCCTCGCTCGAAGGTACTGGGACGATGGTCGGGGCACTCCGGAAGCTCTTCACCGGACTCCTCTTCTGCTTCTGCTGGCTCCGGCTCCTCGGGCTGCTCCTCTGCGTCCTCGGGAACTACTGTCGGAACCACCTCCTGCGATCCTGTATGATGCAGAAGTATGAGTGCAACATGCATAGGTGCAATGCAGAAGTGACATGAGATGATGAAGATGCGGAATGCATGCGATGAAGTGAATATGTTACATTATCGGATTATGTGGAACTTATGACTCTTCTACAAGGTAGTCTACGTCATCCAAGAACATGTACTCGGAAACTACCAACACTAGTTTCTACCATGCGAGAGTACTTGACTAACAAGGTGCTTCAAAGATACACCAAAGTATACCTTACTAATTATCTTTGCATTAAAGAATAAAATGGAAACCCTAATTAGCCCTACATTTGAACAGCAACACATATTTTAGTAGCTCAGAAAAATCTTAGAAAATTACAGTGGATTACTACTATCAAAACTAGCATGACACAAGATTTTTACTGCATTTGGATAATTAGAATTTACTATACAAAAATAACAAACTAAGGCCTAAAATAGATATTTAAAATACTTTACATTATGAAAAGTATCAAACAACAGATTTAGGAATTTTTCTACTATCTACTACCTAAACAAACACTATGGAAAAATTATCACTTGCATGTTTTATTCAAATTTATTTAAATAACAAAAATAACAAATATTGGTAATAGAAAGCATTTGAACTGCAACTATGCATTTTTCTACAGAACAACCATGAAATAAAATTACCCTAGCAAGTACATGGCATAACAGGATTAATAAACTTGGAATCACATTTTTCTGATTTTTCTACATTTTCTTATCAATTTTTCAAGAAAACACCAATTTCAAAGATTAATTAAAACACTACAGAAAAGTAATGAAATATTGACATGCAACATTTTTATATTGTAGATCTGATTCAAATGAGTATATAAAAATTTATTTCACAAATTTTGGAGCTAAAATGACCAAGAAATCATTTTCCCAAGTGTTTTTCATCAAAAATAATAAAAAAGAAATGAAAACGGGTTTATTAAACGTCGCTGGGCCGGCCCGAGGGAATGATCGGCCCACGGCGGTCGCGGCCCGTCTCGCTCGCGCGGGGGAAGGAAACCGAGCCGGCCTGCTCGGGCTCGGCCCGCTGGCGCGGCTCAGCCCACCGAGCGAGGAAAAGGGGGGGGAGACCCGAGCGCGTCGCCGGCGCTCCCGACGCCGACGTCGCGGCAGCGGTCACGGCCAATCGGCCGGTTCCGGCCAGCCAGCGACCCACCAAGGCGCGCAATAGAGTCGCCAAGAAGTGGCCAACACGAGACGTCAGGGCGGGACAGCAAAGAGGTGGCGGTTGAGGCGGTGGAGAGGCGCGGCTCGTCAGCACCGTGGCGGTGGCGCGGCGAGGCGAGGAAGAAAGGAGCCCTACCGCGGGCAGCGAGGGGGCGGAGAAGCTCGTTCGGAGGAGGGAAGAACGGGGCGGAGCTCGGTGCGAGGTGAATTTGATGATGGTGGACTGACGATGCCGGAACGGGGAGGCGAAACCGGAGCTCGCGGCGGCGAGCCGTCCGCCCGTGCGGTGGGGAGAGGAGGGGTGGCTGGCGGGTGAGGGAGGAGAAGTGAGGGAGTGAGGAGGCTCGGGCAGTCGTTTTGAGTGCGCTCGCGCTGGCGGGAGGTCAGGGCGAGGACGACGCGCGGCGAGCGGCGGTAGCGCATGGCCGACACGCGGCGAGCGCGTTCTGCCGCGGCGGCCAGCGTTGCGCGGGCGCGCGCGGGAGGAGGAAGGAGGCCGGGGTCGCGGGCCGGGCCGACTGCGTCGCGCGGGCGCGCGCGAGGCCGGCTGGGCCGGGCGGCTTCTCGAGCGGGCCGGGAAGCGAGGACGCGGCCTGCTAAGACAAAGTTTCATTTTTCCAATTTCTAAATTCAATTTCAAATGTATTTCAAACTTCAAACTACATTTTGAACAAGAAGAAGACATTTTATAAACTTGGCCCAAAAATAAAAGTTGCTCAAAATTAAATTCTCTACAACTTTGATTAAAGGGCCAACTGAAAATTCTTGATAGATTTTGAATGGCAGAATAAAAGCTAAAATAAGGGAAAATTTTGAATATTTTTCATAATTATTTTTGAACAAGTTTTGGACAAAATTTGAGCTCCAAAATTTGAACTAGGGTTCCAAGTGATATAAGAATTATGGTTGCAAGGCTTTTGATCTAATGTGATTATCATATTATTATAATCCATGAAATATAGCATGTTTAAGCTTTTATTTTAATCGAATTATACCATTATCATACATGATTATAATGATATGAATGCAATGCAATATGATTGCCATGCAAAAAGGCATTGCATAACACCGGAGTGTTACAATCTACTCGTTTTATCCCTTTTCTCTTCTCCTTCAACCTCCATGCTGTTCATCCCTTGACCCTAAGGATGGAAGCAGATCAGGTTCGGGGCGGATATCCGCGGGTTCGGATTTGGGGATGATTTCTCACCCACGGTTTTCGGGTTCGGTTTCAGGTTTGATCTTCCACCCGTGGATATCCAATGGATATCCGAAATAAATTATTTGGAATTAAAACTCATGTTTTATAATATGCTAATAATAACTTGTTTACTTAGATTATTAAATCTATTCAAAATTGACTCATGAAAATATTTATTATTTGTTGCCTCTTATTTATACATGTGAATATGTGTATATTTATCAACGGGTTTCGGGTATCCATTCGGGTTTCGGGTATCCGTTCGGGTTTCGAGTATCTGCGGATTTGGTTTTGGTGATGGATTTCCACCCGAATCGGTGTTCGGTTCGGGTTCGGCTTTCGACTTCGGGTTTCGGTTTTGGGTGCACGGAGACTCCACCCGATCCGAACCCGACCCGTTGCCATCCTTACTTCACCCACGACCAAGGATGACGTCCTAGGCTTGCTGGCCAACCTAGGGCAACCCGACGACGCCCTTGCCCTGACGGGGTCCCTCTCGGACGAGAGCTTCTACGGTTTCTTTGCTAGTTTGCCTGAAAACTAGCCGGTTCTTCGTTACGTAAGCGCGATTGGTTATCCTTTGGTGGTTTGTTTGTAAACCTCTCCGTGCTTCACTACGAAAAAGTGATATCTTGCTGCGTTCTTCGGTCCGTAACGGTCCGGACGTTTAATACCCTTTTCTGATGTGTGATTCGGACCATATCCGACGTCAATAATCGGGAACACGCAGCAGAAGACGTACAGTGTGCTGTATGATCTCGGCAAGAAGGTCGTTGTTGGCTTCGCTCTCGGAGCTAGCTGATCTGTTGGCTTTCCACGCTCGTTAAATTAAGGGGAATAAATCTTAATTTTATATACAGATTTCTTGTTCAGCATCTCTTGTTTTCGTACCCTGAAGAAAGTTCAGCCTTCAGAAAGAGTTCAGCAAGTTTTCCGTGGAAGGAAAGAACTTGCAGTTCACGGGATGAAACCAAACGATATCACCCATGTGGAACTAAGGGTGGGCAAAATACCCGATACCTAATTCCCGAACCCGAATTATCCGAACCCAGATCCGAAGTACCCGAACCCGAAATACCCGATCACAATTTCGGATAGTGATTGTAAAAACCCGAAATTAGTTTGGGTAATTCGGGTAATGTTTCCCGGTACCCGAACTACCCAAATTACCTGAAATATCTCAAATATTTGCTCTTCTATTCCTAATACGAAGACATGAAGTATTTCAATGCCATATAAATATATTATTTGGTATGAATTAATATAGATTTATGCTAACTTGATAATTGATTTGTTGGTAATTGATATGAAGACATGATGTGATTTATACGACTATTGTTTATTGCTTTAAAATAATACTTGAATTCTTCTAAAATGGTTGGTTTTGTCAATTTCGGGTATATCGGGTAAAACCCGAACCCGAACCCGAATTATCGGGTACCCGAAATTTCGGGTAATGTTTTTTCGGGACAAAAATCGGATAGCAATTTCCAACTACCCGAATTACCCGACCCGAATTTTTCGGGTAACCCGAATGCCCAGCCTTATGTGGAACCAAGAGACAAATATAAATAGTACTAGCTACAAGTATATTCCACGGAATGGCAGGCAAAACGACCGAAGTTTTCTAGAAAAAAAAAACAAAATGTTGCACTTGCAAAAGTGTTTTTTCCTCACCTGGAAGCCCAACACATATAAGTGTTGGTAACTAACACCTCTTAGAGTCTTATTGTTACCTATATATAAGGTTTTCTTTGGTAGTGTTTTTTGTTGGACCTAATCAAAAGCTCTCGCAAGTGTGTACACACAGGAGTGGCTTCTGAAGTCAAACACAGTAAAGCCAACGCTAATGCTCTCTATCGAGCATCCAGCCAGCCGGACATGCGCCTTTGCTGGACCTACGGACCAGGTCTCATCGGTCCAACTCCCCTCATGGCCTCTCAAAAAAATCTCGAAGCTTCTCTTTCCAATTCGCTCACTGCGGCCAAGATGGACTCGCCTAGCGCTGCACGCCCTTGCGCCTCGCAGCCAGACCCGTCTTGCACCTCATGCCTCACGCCGGATCCGCCTCGTGCCGCGCACCCTGCCCGTGCCTTGCGCTGTGGCCGCCCGCGCCTCGCGCTATGCTCCCCCGTGCTGCATCAACGAGCCTTCATTGTGGGGATAGCAAGTATATGGCACATGTTGCAACCTTATGTTTTATACGTTTTCAAATGTATGTTGTATATGTTTCATTTGAATATTGCAAAAGTAGATCTGGTGTTGCATATGTTGCAATGGCTATACGCGTATGTTTGAAATATTTCAGTTGTTTCAAACGTATGTTGCAAGTGTTTTATCTTGATGTTCCATATGTTGCGCTGGCTATACACTCATATTGTAATTGTACGTTTCAAATGTTTCAATTGTTTCAAATGCATGTTGCAAGTGTTTTATCTAGATGTTGCATATGTTGCAGTGGCCATACACATATGTTACAGTAGATGGGGCCAGGCCGGCATGCGCGGCAGCAGCAGCGCGTGGGCAGGCAGAAGTTGCATGCCTTGTTCTTTGATGTCGCTGTGATCACACGGTCAAACTCAAGCCCCACTAACCTTTTATGATTGATTCAAGCAGAGTGTGGGTGGGCAGCAGGCGCGGGCATCTGGACAGACGCGACGTCTGGACGTCTAGGCGCTAGTCTCTCCCTAAAGCCAAAGCTATTTTTTGCCTAGAATATGAAGCCATTGAAACGTGTTTTTTTCTGCCGTCGCCGCTTTAGGAGAAACCAAGCCCGGGCAAACAAGGCCTAAGTATTAAAAATTTGTTGATAAATTTGTATATACAACTGATCAAAGTTTGTTCTCTTTAGTCTCTTTTCCTTTTCTAGCGCAATACCCATTTAGGTACTCCTTGATCTCTATGGATATATTTCATCATTCACATTGCACATACGTAGGTTTTAATATATATTTAGTTGAAACCTTAGGCTTTTAACTTTTGATCCAATGTCTATTATTCTTTATGATAATTGGAGCGAACCTAATTACAAATATCAGATGTTCGTGAATATTATGAGAATCCCTGGTGGTCAATTTCTTTGTAACATATCCTTTGAGGATTAATGTGGAACCTTTTATCTTTACATTGCACATATGTGGCCCTTCAATGTATATTTAGTTAAAATCTGCTTATCTTATATAATTTCTTATTGCATTTTTTTCAACATCATGAATCTATAGTATCTCATTTTTTATCTTATTAGTTGTTGTATCTTTTTATCCATGCATTAAGTTAAATCTCTAATGATTATTATATGTTTTATTAAAAAATTTCCTTTTGTATTTTATTAAAAAATTTATTTGAGATCATAAACTACACTCTTCGTTACTGTAATGGCATAAATAATCCTTTCAACCTCATTTAAGATATTGAATTTGCTATATTGTATAATAATTACATGTGTAGTAATATTGTGCTATAAAAATGTAGAGAGTTTAAATTATATTACTAGTATTGATATTCCATAATGTTTTTATCAACATCTATGACCTTGTAAAAATGACAACTTATAAAATTTATTCCCCAAGAAGTATTAGTAATATAATTCAACCTGAATTGCTTGTATCATTGTTATGTTGTTTATTAAGGGAACATTTTTTTGACTATTGACAAACTATTAAAATAAATATTTTTCCTAATGTATCCATGTGTTTTTGGCTTTGGTGGAACATAGCATCGATACTTCCTTTTAGTTTAATTTGACATGGTAGAGGTGTGTAAATTAAAAACATATACAACATAATTTATGCTTATTGAATATTTTTTATAATAGCTTATACATATATTTAGATATAATTAGAGGAATATTGGATACAAATGAAAATAAGTTACTCCCTTTGTTCCAAATTTCAAGACGTTTTGGATTTTCTAGATACGTTTGCTTATACTATGTATAACTACACATAATATATATATCTAAGTACATAGTATATATGAGAACAAATTGCAAGTCCATCTATTTTAACGAACTTTTCACTTGTTTTGGAAAATGACGATAGTGGTATATAATAAGAGAGCAAAAAAAATTAGTGGCAATGAAGATACCTTCAATTTTTTTCGATAGTGTGTAAAGGACGGCTATAGTTTTATTATGGCACACAGAGAATTTTCTTCCATCTATATATGTCATGATAGAAACATATGATTTAGCACATCCGATACAGGGTCTGTTTGGATCCACAGAACTAAAATTTAGCTAGATAAAATTTCAAAGCTAAACTTTAGCCAGCTAAAAGTTCTCCCAGCTAAACTTTAGTTGAGGTTTTTGGATTATCCAGCTAATAGACTCAGCTAATCTTTAGCTGGGTTGAAGTAAGCTAAATTTTAGCTGATCTTTTAGCTGGACTGTTTGATCCCTAACAGCAAAATTTAGCGAGAAGTTTACTTGGTGGATCCAAACAGGCCCATGTTCTTTTCTTTTCTTTTTTGAATGAATAACATATCCGAGCCATGCATAGAGAAGCAGATGATCTCATAAAGGGGAAATTTGCGAGTACGCGAAGAGCCATATGATGGGGGAAATTAAAGCAGCAGATATACGAAGGCTCACAGAGCACGCGAGCAGTTACATCGTAGTAAAGGAGAAGATGACACCGTAAAGCATGCATGTGGACTGACCGCCTTGGCTCCCGGCCGGTCACCACACCAACTCACCACCACTAACAAGCAGTGGCGGAGCTAGAGAAATATGGAGGGCGTGTGGCCGTACGGGCTTACTTCATAGCAATTACTTAGATATATATAATGTTCACATAAACTGTACCTTAATAGCACTACAGACAATATTTTAGCATTAATAAGGCAATAACATAAAAGTGTACCTTAATAGCAATAAACAATGAGGTAGTGGTAATTGCTTACGATTTACCAAAATATAGAGAATGCCACAATTACAAACAAAAGATTGTCGGCATTGGCAAAAGTGCAATATCCTCAACTACAAGATCCTCACTGATCTAAATAAAAAAGAGAATAAGCCATTCAGTTTTAACCAAAGAATCTATACAATGATTCACTAGAAAATGAAAAATAGATGCATACCTCTTATAGATCAAATATACAGTCCCTTTCCTTCCATATTCATGGAGCGGTGCAAGGTTCTGGGATTCGACTGAATTAGTCTGAATTTCGACGAAATTCGTCTATTTCGGTGAGATCCAAAATGAATTTTATGCTTCATATTCTGAAAATTCACTGAATTGAGTCCGAAATTTATCCGAATTTTCCCAAAATTCGTCCAATTCGGTTGGGACTGAATTTTTTTTTCCAAAATGAATCCCAAAACCTTAGAGCGGTGAACCACGGCATCATTTGTAACTTTCATCAATTCTTCCTTCTCCATATATTTCCTTCTCACTCACTTTCTCTCTCTCTCTCATTAGGATGATAAGCATCAATTTCCTTTCCTGGATCATATTTGATCTCCTCTTCCCAGTTAATATCATTTAGACCACATGAATTCCTTGCACTAGTACCACTGTCCGGTGCTTTTCCTTTATAAAATCTTTCCATGTATTTCCTAGAACCCACCAAAATATTTAATAAATATCACAGGAAGAACAAAAAGATCCTAACCCTAAAATCTGAACGAACTAACAAGAATCACAAACTAAAATCATTGGACGATTAGGACGATTAGACTGATGGAAATTGAAAAAAAAAATGATGAAGTTACTTACTTTTGAAGGATGACAGAACAGCAGAGTAGGGAAGGGAGGCGCAGCTGCCTGCTGCCGACGCCGTGCTGCCTGGCTGCCTGCGCTGGTGCTCCCAACACCCAGCAGCAGCAGCGCCGCCCAGGCGCCCACCGCGGCCGTCTGCTAGCCGACCAGGAGGCCACCCGCTACCGCCGATCAGAGCCAGCCCCTCCCTGATCGCGTGTGCTTGTGCGTGGAGCCGGCCAGCCAAGGACTCGAGGAGACCAATCGACGAACAGAACGAGAAAGGGAAATGGCCGCGAGCGAAGCGTGTAGTCGAAGGGACGATCAAACAGGGAGACATTACGTGAGATCAGTGGATTGTGGGCTGCTGTGAGCTCTCCGCGCTAGGCTGTGGGTGCGCCTGTACGTTTGGTCCGGGGTAAGGCTGGATAACGAGCCGGCTTGGCTCGGCTCGTTATGGCTCGTTATCCTAACGAGCCAGAAAGCCAGCTCGGCTCGTTAAAAGCTCGAGCCGGCTCGTTAGGCTCGCGAGCCAGTTATAAAAAATATACAAAATTTAATATTTACATTTATTAAAAGCTTAAAAATAGTAATAATACAAAAATAATATATCCAATAGTTTTAAATTGAATAAAATATTCGTATGAGCTAACATATCAACTATTTGTAGAGTCAAGACATGAAGTAATACAAATATAATATAAGTTATGATGACTTTTTCCCTAAAACTATAGCTCGTTTGGCTCGTTATAGCTAACGAGCTAAAATCTTGGCTCGGCTCGGCTCGTTATGGTAACGAGCCGAGCCGAGCCGAGCCGAGCCAAGCCGAGCTAGCCACGAACCGAGCGAGCTAACGAGCTTCGAGTTTTTCGTCCAGCTTTAGTCTGGAGGTGCAAACAGGGTGAAATTCTATATACTATAAGGCTTTTCGAATTTCGGCCTGGGTGCGGCCGCACCGCCAACGTAGCTCCGCCCATGCTCACAAGGCGGCAATTCGCACTGGATTCGCGCACGGCCTTCCGAAAATGGCAAGATGCAGTACTAGCCGTCTGTCCTTTATGTCTTCAGATTACTGACCCGTGAACTCTGTGTGAAGGGACAAGGGAGAAAAAGAAGATAGTACTAGCAAGTGCACCTTCCTGGAAAGCTTCCGGTTGATGGCTTGCCTTTTGGGCATGCATATAGAGCAGTAGCCATGTATATAGGCCATTGGTGAAGAACTGGACGTGCTTGATCTTGTTTAATTTGCAGCATGGTGCTGATGGTGACTAGCCATGCTTATCTCCGATCTGCCTCATGGTTTGCGCCATTGCACTGGGCCCTAGCTTGTCACGATCAACGAACTTGGCTCTTTTTTTTTTGCGACGAACGAACTTGGCTCGTGAACCTTTCATTCCGTTCACACGCATCAGGGTGGGGCATTCGGTTTTAGAATCGGTTCGGTTCGTTCGGTTGCTGTAAACTTCGATTTCCAGAAATCAACAATCGTTCGGTTTTCCACATAACCAAAAACCGACGAGTTCGGTGTCAGTTTTGTTGGTTCGGTTTCTCGATTCCATCAATCCAACCGAGGTGAGAACTGAGAACAAATCGACGGGGAGAACGGCGAAGTACAAATCCCCGGGAAGAACAGCGAAGTACAAATCGACGGGGAGAACAGCGAAGTACAAATTGACAGATCCGAGCTCCGCAGATGCCGCACGCTCCGATGTCCTCCTGCTCCACTCGAGTTCGCAGGTGCTGGTGTGCTGCTTGCGACGAACACCGCTGCCAATTCGCCTAGCCAAGCGAGCCACTCGCCTCGCAGGTGCCGCCGCGCCACTCTCACCTCCTAGCTGCTGATCGCGCCGCCACCGATTCGCCTGGCCCAGCGAGCCGTTGCCGTCGGCGTCGACTGCCGATTCGCCAGAAGGTGGCCGCCGCTGCCGCCACTCGCCTGGCATCGCACGCCGCCGCCGCCTGAAGCTTAGGGATAGGGTTAGGAGTTAGGAGTCACGAGTGATGCGGCTGGGGGCTGGGTGAAGTCTGTTGTTTATGTGGACTCTAGTGGGTTGTCGCTGCCTTGCTGGGCTGGACCTAAGCGGATGCCGCTGTGTTTGTGCTCGGCTTTGGTCGCCTGGTCACTGTGCCTGAGTGCCTCTTACGTATATAGGATCAGTTCATCGGCTTGTCGGTTCGGTTTCACCCAGAAACCGAAGCCGAAACCAACACCCGAACTTTGCTGATGCTAAAACCGAAAACCGAACCGAAGACCGAATAAACCGAAACTTCGGTTCGGTTTTCGGTTTTCGGTTTTCGTTGGAAATGTGACCAGGCTGACACACACATTCTCGATCCCTCTCAATGACACGACGAGTCATGAGCCAGGGGTTGTTGGCACCTGCAAATCGATGCCTGCATAGCACACTCTTACACATAACCTGCAAATCGATGCTTGCATAGCACACTCTTACACCTTGGCTAGTACACACACGTTGTAGCGCTGCCTTCACCAAATCAAAAGAAGGAAAACACTTTACGTTAAGGAAAAAAAAAGGGCGAACACATAGTGTAAGAATTAACGAGTTGAACTACATACATGTTCAGTTTCTCAGTTTGAAGAGCATCATCAAACGCAAAATACGCAATGGTAGGCTCGAAAGCACAAATCTCTCCGCTGGTAGCACACTAGATCATCACTACTACTCTAGTAGTAGGAGTAGTGGTAACAGATGAACAATGAGAGAAGCAAAGCAAGCAAGTCATCCCCGCCCCCCCCCCCCACCCCCCCCCCCCCCAAAAAAAAAAAAAAAGATGACAAAGAGAGAAGGGTGTGCGGCCTAGTACATGCATATGTGTTATGTGGGTCCCCAGCCTGTTGTGGACGTACGACGTCACGTCACGAACTCAGGATGAGCGGACGCGCACCTCAACTCCAAATAACCGTCGATGGTCCAAGTGGCGTGCCGGGGGCCCGGGGTTGCAGCATCGTGGGAGGAAGATGCCTTCCATTACAGCGGTAGGCTCCGACGGGGACGGCGTGGGAACACGTACAAAATTACAACGCGATCTGGTTTTGTTACGAGGAAACAGATAAAACTCCCTTTTTGCAAACAGATTATGATTTCCTTTCACGTATTACCGGATGAACCGTTCAGATTTACGGCATACAAGAACAAAATATAAAATTACGAATTTCAGTAAATGAATACATCAACACGTGTCTTTCTTTTATTGGTGTCATCAGTGCATGCAAGGTAGTTACCTTTTTGTAGGCCAGATTATCAGCTTCCAAATTTGTCACTGTTTAGCCTATTATTCTCTCACAAATTTGAAACACACATTTTGAGCTGGCTTGCGACTATGGTAAATCCATTAGTGGGGATCAGTTTATACAAGAGGGAAAAGGAAAATCGGCTTGTTATGAGTATAGAGTGCACATATAAGAAGCAGCCCAACATTTTGCAGCAATGCTACAGTGAATTGCTTCGCTCACAGAAGTAACCATGGATGCTAAAATCAAATAGGTAAAATGATTTAAAACATGTATTGCCATAGCAAATGTTTATAAGTATAACATCTATTGGGACGAACGTAAATATGAGGTTGCACCATGGTTGCCTCACAAAAAAAAATCTTTTTTTAGAATCAGCCTGAAGAAATTAGGTATTATCTGGAACCTGAACAAAGAGCACTCGCCTCTAAAACGAGAACCAATTCACAAAAAAAACTACATACATGTCTACGAAGAACATTCAGGCATGAATTTGAAAGGACGAAAACAACGTCATCTGCTGTAGTAACCAATGAGCTATCCAAATTTTCTTAACTTGTTTAAAACATTAGTCTGAAATGTGAAAATATAATAATGAGGAACATACATGAATAAATTAAAATGGTTTGTACAGGCCTAGGCATTCACGGGGAACACTGTGAGCGATTGAAGGGAGATGGTCTTATGGAAACAGATTTGCATCACTTATGTACCAGAAATCTAGGGAAAATGTCACCAAAATTTGGTAACTGCAACAACAATTTGGGGCTCCCGCCACCCCAACATCCAGTAAAAGGAGGCCAAAAGAGAGGGAGGGGATGGGAGCCTACCTCGGCGCCCACGCAGCCTGCCGCTGCTGTCGCTGGCGAGCGCGTCCACAGTGGAGAAGGGCACCACCGGCGGGGGTTGGGTCGAAGCCGGACCACCGCGACCCCTAGCACAGGCTTCTAGGGTTGTCTGTAGCAGCTGCAGCACATGAACACACACGGAGCAGAGGCAGGAGGCAGCGCCGGGAGCAATCGACGCCGGCAGCCACCGGCGGGGCCCAGTCACGAGGGGAAAGGAGGAGGACGAGGGCGCCTGCAGCAGCCGCGGCCGCCTGTGGCAGCCGTCGTTGCCCTGTCCGCATCGGGACGGAGAGAGAGAGGGAAAGAGCGATGGGAAGAGAGAGAGAGGAGGTCAGCGGGGGGCAGGTCGCGCCCGGGCAGCGCCGCCACGGACTGCCGCTCGCCGGCTGGGGGACGCCGTCGCCCCATCCGGAGAGATCGAGAGAGATGGGGAGAGGTGCGTGTTTTTCTTCGGAGCAGAAGCTGTGTGTTTATATTCGTTTCCTTAGATTCGGAGCAAAAGCCTGAGGAGGCAGGAAGAGGCTACGGAGAAGCCGGTTAAGTGGACGAGAAGCAGGAGGAGCCGGTCCTAGGGGATTCGGCTTCAAGAGATCTGAGCCACACGAGACAAGATCGGACGGTTGGAAAAATTTTGGGCGACGTGGCCTGCGGCTCCTGCGGAGGAGCAGGGCAACTTTGTTGGTTTAAAAATGTGTGGACCTAGCTAGGTCGGGGACCCACAATCGTTGTTGCTTAATTCGTCAGGACTCAGGAGTCATCAGGACTCAACCTGGACCACGGCCACCACCGGCGCAACAACTAAACAGAGCCAGCCCAGATCGTTCCCGGCCCCCTCCGCCGCCGTCGGCTAAAACCCCAATACGATCCCCTTCCTCCTTCCCTGGTCTCAATCTTTCCTTCCTCATGGAGTAGTGATCTGATTGGTCAGACTGTACCCTTATATATAGATAGAGGGTGAGAGTCAAGGAATGGATAGCTATCATAACGTAAACAGTTGACAAGAATTCTTATACAACTGGTTGGCAGCACCAAAATTTTCTGGAAGAACTAGTTGCTATAGTTATTAAATTTTAGTTATAGCAGTGCCTTATGCTATGATTATTCATGTACAAGAACCTACCAAACCAGGCAGTGACGCAAAGGGATTGGGTTTGTTTTTTTTTTTTCTAGCATCCTCACTTGCCTTTATAATGTTTTCAGATTCTGAAGATTCAGATATAAAGCAGAAAGGTAGACATTTCTGTGTGAGTTTGGTGATATCATATCTGTTTCTCCTATTTTCAGATAAGCATTGACATTGCCTCTTTTTTTGTCCAGGGCAATGATTTCCAGTTGCTCAAGTTGTAGAGCTGTGCACGAATCATATCCAATCTGTATCAAATGACCAAATTCATGAAATTGTTGTGTTTCTGCATCAGTCTGATTGCTTGTTGAAGCATATGGACACTTTTAATAATTTTGTATCTTTACTAAAAGTCAAGGAGAGGCCGTTTTTTTGCACCTATCCCAAATTGAAAATTTGATAGTCAATCAAATCCTTCAAGGTATTCAGTTTCTAACTAATCAAAATCTGAATATTCATACTTCTTTGTTCCCATTTATTCAGTGCATATCTCTATTTTTGCTGCTGGCACCTTTTGGCAGTAAGCACCAACTTGGATAATCATCAAAGCAACAAAACACAGCTACTTTGTTTTTAATCTCTCTGATGCAAATAGCAAGTGATGGAACACATATATTCTTTGATCTGTGATGGAACTTCAGGCCCAAGAGGGAGTGGGCTTGTCGTGGGGGCTGGGCCCAGAATGGCCATGCTGAAGGGAGAGGTGGGGGAGGCCGTGTGGGCTCGTGTGTAGAAAAATACTACCTTTTTGATCCGTGTCTAAATGTTTTTGTGCTTTGTAACGGAAAAAAATATATATCAAGATGTATGGTGGCTGCCATCATTTTACTCTTTCAAAAAACTACAGACCAATTTAGATGAAAAGAATTTTAGAAGCTATAATATAATATATATTTCCAATTATATATTTGGCTGTATGGTAATCAGTGGAGTTACAATGTAATTGTTTAAAAAGGAAGATACCAAATCACCACTCACAAGGAGGCAATTCGCAATGGACTCGCACACAACTTTCCGAAAATGGCAAGATGCAGTACGTACGGGCCGTCCGTCCTTTTTATGTCTTCAGATTCAGACTGACACCTGTGAACGGAAGAGAAAGAAGAGATAGCATATGCACCTTCCTCGAAGTTTCCGGTTGATATGGCTTGCAAATACTCTCTCCTCTGTCCCATAATATCTGTCGTTTTTTTGTTTCCGTGCCACAAGTTTGCGATTTGTGGTGCTGATGGTGAATAGCTTGGTCCCTTGTCACGATCAACCAACCTAGCTCGAGACGTGAACCTTTCTTCCCGTTCACACGTACGTACGTCGCTCGTTTCCACTAAACAATTTGTTCAAAGTTTTTTTTTCTTACACCCACACCAACCCCCTCCCCTGTTGTAGCGCGCGCTGCCTTCAAGTCAAAAGAAGACAAACACTTTACGTTATTCTAAGGGGAAAAAAGGGCAAACGCATAAGATCGAATTAACGAGTTGATGAACTACGTACACGTTCAGTTTCTCAGTTTGAAGTTTGGACAGCATCAAACTATCGCAATGGTAGCCTCGAAAGCTCAAATGATCTCCGTTGATAGCACACTAGATCATCGCTACTGGTAGCCTCGAAAGCTCAAATGATCTCCGTTGATAGCACACTAGATCATCGCTACTAGTAGGAGTAGTAACAGTGCGTCTGGCATGGAGAGAAGAGCCGGCGCGCGGCCTATACAAAGTGCACAGGCACAGGACAGGCGTCGCAGCACATGCAGATCTGTTGTGGACAGTAGTGGACGTCACAGGATGAGATGAGACTATGAGAGGACTAGCGGACGCGCACCTCCACTCAAAATAACCATGAGACTATCGGCAGTGGTACTCTAAAACGATACTCTAATAAAGCTTTAGAGTATGAATATAGAGTAAAAACTGCTGCACTGGGTACTCTAAAACGATACTCTATCCTTTCTCTCACTCTATATTTAGAGTAGTACAGTGCTTACTCTATACTCTATAGTGACGGGCTCCACTAGCTAAACAAAGAGGAAAAACGCTATAACTCACAAACCAAAAATCCAAATTAAATTTCGATTGCACCATTAAATTCGTCTCAATAAATCCTTCAAAACTAGATCACACATGGATATATTTAGATAAAGTAACAAGTGGGTCCCACAGTGGATAGATTGGATAGAGGATGATATAGAGGATGAATGGGTGCGGAAAAATTAAGTATAGAGGAGAGAATATTACTGACTAAGACATATATAGGATGAATATAGAGGTCCATGAGTGCGGGTAGTCCGGCAGGACTTGTAGCGTGCATCGTGCGAGGAAGATGCCTTCCGTTACAGCCCTTCTCCGGGACGGGGGGAGAGGTTGGGAGAACTGGAAAGTGTGGGAACGTAGTACAAAATTACATTGCGATCTCCTCATAGCTGGTTTTGTTACGAGGAAACAGATAAATCCCTTTTTGCAATTGCAAACAGGTACCCCGTGTTACCGGATGAATCGCAGAGATTTACGTACCCCGTGTTGTTGCTTCCTCAGGACTCGACCTGGACCACGGCCACACGGCACAACAACTAAACAGAGCCAGCCCAGATCGTTGGCCCTCCGCCGCCGCCGCCGCCGAGCCGGCTAAAACCCCAATTCGATCTCCTTCCTCCTTCCCAAATCTCAACCTCCCTTCCCAGCCTATATATCCGCGGCGCCTCCCCAATTGCTGTTAGATCTACCCAAACAAACCCTCGTCTTCTGTTCCAATCGTGCAACAACAGCTCGTGTCTCGTCTCCAGCAGATCGATCGATCCAATCCCCTCCCCTCCCCTCCCCTCCCGCGCCGATCGTGTGAGATGGCGAGCTTCAGGGTCGCCGACGCGTCGGAGTACCTGGCCATCACGGGCTGGGGCATCGACGACGTGAAGCTGGCCAAGAAGGCGTGGGTGTTCGTGGGCCAGCAGTGCAAGAAGTTCGACATCACCCCCGTCAACTACGAGTTCGAGGTGCACGCCATGAGCTCGGAGAAGCTGCCATTCATCCTGCCCGCCGTCTTCACCATCGGGCCCAAGATGAGCGAGGACGGGAGCCACAGGGCGTCGCTGCTGCTCTACGCCAAGCTCATCGCGCCGCACGACAAGAACTCGTCCCACGTCCGCGAGCTCGTCCGGGGCGTCATCGAGGGCGAGACCCGCGTGCTGGCGGCCTCCATGACCATGGAGCAGATCTTCCAGGGCACCAAGTCGTTCAAGCAGGCGGTGTTCGAGAACGTGCAGCTGGAGCTCAACCAGTTCGGCCTCTACATCTACAACGCCAACGTCAAGCAGCTCGTCGACGTGCCGGGCCAGGAGTACTTCTCGTACCTGGGCCAGAAGACGCAGCAGGGCGCGGCGAACCAGGCCAAGGTCGACGTCGCCGAGGCGAGGATGCTGGGCGCCGTCGGCGCCAAGGCGCGCGAGGGCACCACACTGCAGAAGGCTGCCGAGGTCGACTCGCAGACGAAAGTGTTCCGCGTGCGCCAGGAGGCTATCGGGATCAAGGAGCAGGCTAAGGTGGAGGCAGAGGTCAAGGTGTTCGAGAACGAGAGGGAGGCCGTCGTCGCCGCCGCCAAGGCGGATCTCGCCACCAAGAAGGCGGCGTGGGACAGACAAACCAAGGTCGCCGAGGTCGAGGCTTCCAAGGCCGTCGCCATCCGGGAGGCCGAGCTCCAGATGGAGGTGGAGCAGAAGAACGCGCTGCGCCTCACGGAGAAACTGAAGGCGGAGCAGCTGAGCAAGGCCACGGTCCAGTACGACATGCAGGTACCGTTCGTCCGGCCGTCGTATCTTGCTCTCAAGACGAACCTGCATTGCGATTTTCGAACGAACCTGCATTGCAATTTTCGAACGAACCTCAATTGCCATTTTTGAATCTCACATAGAAACAATCAAATCAATTCCCTCCTCTTGTGGTCCTGATGGTTGCAGGTCCAAGACTCTAACGCCGCGCTCTACAGCCGGCAGAAGTCCGCGGAGGCCAAGCTGTACGAGCAGCAGAAGGCCGCGGAGGCCCGCAAGGCGCAGGCGGACGCGCAATTCTTCGAGCAGAAGCTGGCCGAGGACGCCAAGCTGTACGCCAAGCAGAAGGAGGCGGAGTCGCTGGCCACGGTGGGCAAGGCGAAGGCGGACTACGTGGCGGCGATGCTGCAGGCGCTGGGCGGCAACTACCACGCGCTCCGCGACTACCTGATGATCGACGGAGGCCTGTACCAGGAGATGGCGCGCATCAACGCCGGCGCCGTGAGCGGGATGCAGCCCAAGATAAGCATCTGGACCGGCGCGGACGGCGCGGGCGGCGACGTCGGCGCCAGCAGCGGCGGCGGCGCCGCGATGCAGCAGGTGGCCGGCGTCTACAAGATGCTCCCGCCGCTGCTCTCGACGGTGCACGAGCAAACGGGGATGCTCCCGCCGGCGTGGATGGGCGCGCTGCCCAAGGACGAGGCCAACTGAATCGGCTAGTACTGGTGCGCTACATGGCTGATGTGGCATTGGTTATCTTATTAGCGTCTCTTTTGGTCGTTTAGTAGTCGTCCGTGAAGGTTGGTTAGGGTTAAGTTCTTGATTGGTCATTTTCGAGTCAGTTCGTGAAGTTTGGTTGGGGTTAAGTGACATGACATATACTAGTTAGATGCATCATCTATCTGGAACCTCTAATGGGTGTTCTGTGAACTCGGTTTTTTTTATGAATGTTCTGTGAACTCGGTTAATGCTGGTTGTGATATTTTCTCTTCTATATTCCTGCTGCTGGTGCTACTAGTTGAATTGCATCTTATTTCTCAGAATCTATGTTCAGATGCTCCAAGCAAAAATAGCTTGTGGTTGGGGTAAATGTGCTGTTTGTACTAATCAACACGCGGCGCTGTGCTTTTGTGTGTTGCTGCGGCCAGCAACTGGCGCTGTGCTTTTTGTGTGTTGGTGTTGGCTATGGCTTGCTGCTGGTGAGTTGCTGCTCTGTATCCGGGCTTGTGTCCCTGTGCCTCTCGTTCCTGGGCGCACAGATGCTTGCTATGCCAGTGTATCCGGGCTAGGGTGTCTCTAGCTGTGTTTACTGTTTTTCACCGTCGTCCCATGGCCTTGCACCGTAAAAACCCCTCCTACGGGCACTCGGGCAGGCTAGGCACGTGAAAAGCGCCTGCATGGAACTGGTAACCTAGCTGCTAGCTGGTGTGGAAAAAGCCTGCACTCAGTGGCAATTTGTCAATTGAATTTATAAATACATAAGGGGTGAAAAAAATTAATGTTAGTAGTATGCAAAATACATTTGACAATAAAATAGCTGAGCATAAAAAATTCTCGAAAATCGCAATATAAGATCTCGATTGACACCAAAATATTACTCAATTAGCCACTTCTAGGACGCATACTATGTAGATTTTACCGATTGAAAAATCAGAAAGGAAAAAAGATAGAAGAATCAACCAGACTCAAAATGGCGCATATAGCAACAAAACCAAAGAAAACAGGCTACTATAGTAACAGCGGTGGGAGCACTGCTACACAATTGTATTTTTATTTTTTGGATGGAGGGAATGCTACACGATTGCTATGTATAGGGCATGCATGGTTGACCCTGGCCGTTGGCCGGTCGCTGGCTCACTCGCAGACTTAATACAATGCATGCAGGAATAGTGGGCTTCAGGAACTTCGGAGGCAAGGGGGGGGGGGGCATGGCCCCCTATGGCCCTCACAGGGCTCCGCCAGTGCCTGCACTGTACCCGTAGCGTGGTAGTGAGTTTGAGTGCTGTGTGTTGAGACAATCACCCGTATCTGTATCCGTATTCGCTCATCTCCGTCTCGTCAGAGCATAAGTTGTCTCGTCAACACCTGACAGGTGAAATTTGTGCTTCGTAATGCTGGCTACAGGGCGTCCGTCCGCCCAGTCTTATCACTTCCACTCCCTCCTCTCCACCATAGCGCCTTGCGGCTGCCACTCTGTCCGTCCCGTGGTGAGCACTTCTCACCCCCTCCCGTCGCGCGTGCTGGTGCTGGTGGTGTTCGCTTTGCCCATTGTGCTTGGCGAAGCGCGCGCCGCCCAGCCAGCCGAGCCAAGACCGGTGCTGGTGGCGGTGGTGCGAATGCGTGCCACTGGTGCTAGTGCGCCCGTCCGGCCAAGCCAAGCCCGCTGCTGGTGGCGGTGGTGCTCTCGCGTCGTCGCTCCCTACCGGCTCTGACCTTCCCCGACGGCTGGAATTGACCAGCCCTAGTCTTTCCCTCTCTCCTATGTTGTATATGTATGTTTCAATTGTTTCAAACGTTTCAGATGTATATGTTACAATTGTTTCATTTTGATGTTGCAAAAGTAGATCGAGGGATGTTGCACATGTTGCAAGTGTTTCAGATGCATGTTGTAAGCGTTAGTTCAAAATGTTTCATCTGTTTCCAGACGTATGTTGCAATCATTTTTAATCTGGATGTTGCATATGTTTCACACATATGTTGCAATAGTATGTTCCAAAATATTTCAGCTATTTCAGTCTTATATTGCAACAAGTCGTTTTATGTTGCCAGTGTTATTTTTTGGGTCATGTGTTCTACACACATATTGCAAGTGCATGTTCCAAGTGTTTTATCTATTTTAAAACATATGTTGCATCAATTTGTTTTCGTGTTGGAAGTGTTTTACGTTGTTTGCCCGGGGGTGATTGGGGGGGTGGCAGGCGGACTGTGCGCGCGGCGTGCTGAGGGGGATGCAGACAGGGGCACGGGGGGGGGGGGGTGGACGGGTGCTCCGGTCGGGGCACGCTAGGTCTCGGCTCTCAAAGAGCGTTTTTTAATCTTGTCAAAAATCAAATGGAAATGGATTTTGAAAACTCAAGAGATGCTCTAATCCCGCACTGAGTCGAGGCTTTGCTACCTGTGAACTCCAAGAGATTGATCCTTTCATACAATTCATGTTCTACGGTAAGTCTTACAGATTGATTTGAGAGAAAATAGCGGTTTCTTTGAGAATGACACCTATGTCAGAGATTTGGACTCACGAGTTGTGCTACCCTGTTGCCTATTCTCCTTGACGCGATTTAAGTGGTAGTATAGTCCTTGCTACATTTGTTGCAGTTCTAGATTTGCAAAACCTTCATTCCTTAGATTTTCAATTTTAGAGTTGTGCTCTTGTAAACTCTTTGTTTTCCTCTTTGGGCTACAGTTTTTGTTTGAAGGAGGAAGAAGTGTGGATGCTTATATATGGGCCACATCCTCTTGGAAACTCATTTCCAGGGGCGGCGATCAATGCCCCTAGGAACGGGAGGTCTTTTCCAGAGAAACTATCCATCATCTGGGGCCTTTAGTGGTGGTTTTTTATGCAGACTCCTCTAGAAAAAAAAAAGAAGATATTTGAAAATTGTTTATGTAGCAGTGTAGAGTGCTAAAAAAATCAAAGAAGCGCAACTCTGTATAACGACAGGAACAAAGAACCTGGAATGCCTTCTTCAGTGTGTGAGTCGTTCTCGTACCCTTCTTTGGATTTTCTACTTTTAAATATAACATGTAGCTTTCCTGTTGGTTTATTAGAAAAAACAGCATATAAAAATGTTCAACTACCAATTAAAAATGGTCAAATACTAAACTGAGGATTACTCGGCTTGTTATATTTTTTATGGAACTTGTTCACTTGAATTTAAGTCTTCCATCATTTAGGCTTTTTATGGAACACCGTGAATTTTTTCTATTTCCTACGCTGTTGTCACTTCTTAGGAAAATAAATCTATTCCCGTGAAAATCCTATACAGTTTATGTGAAAATAAATCTGTTCTTAGGAGCCTTATATATGTTTTCTGTGATTTTTGTGTGATGGAACATGTCCATAGTCAGTCGTGCGACCTTCTGTTTCTGTGAGGTTCTTATTGTGTGTGATTATTGTATATGAACTTCTATTTAAGTTAACTTAAAAAATGTACTTCCTGCTTCCTAACAATTGTACAATTACATGCACCACGTTAAGGAGGCTCAAATGATTTTATTTTGACATAAAAATGTCCACGCACATTTAAAAGTAATGTCAAACCCAAGGAGACCATGTACAAGTTACAAGCCCTCGCACTACATCTTGTACAAGCGAATGTAGAAAGCACACATTACACATACGTACAGTTAAACACAGCTAATGACGGGAGACGAGGTTTCTGATTCAGCACATCGAATTAAACTTCACACAAACACGGATAATCGATCGAAGATGTATATTTAGCAAAGTCGCCTGGCAAACGCGTGCAAAGCTTCACATCTAGCTCAGCTCAGCTAGACGTCTACGGGCGGTCCGTCAGAGTGCCCATCCACGCAGGCGGCAGCATCCCGGTCTGCTCATGCACCGTGGTCAGCAGCGGCGGCAGCATCTTGTACACACTAGCCATCTCCTTCATCGCGCCACCGCTGGCATCGCCGGCCTCTCCGCCGCCGCCGCCGGCGCCACTGCTCCACACGCTGATCTTGGGCTCGAGCCCCTTGATGGCGTCGGCGTTGATGCGGGCCATCTCCTGGTACACGCCCGAGCTGATCATGAGGTAGTCCCGCAGCGCGCCGTAGCTGCCGCCCAGCGCGCCGAGCATGGCGGAGAGGTAGGCGCTCTGGGCCTGGCCCATGGCCGCCAGCCCCTCGGCCTCCTTCTGCTTCGCGTACAGCTCCGCCTCGGCCTCGCGCTGCCGCGCGAAGAAGGCCGCTTCGGCGACCGCCCGGCGTGCCTCCGCCTCCTTCTCCTGCTCGAACAGCCGTGCCTCCGCGGCCTTCTGCCGGTTGTACAGCTCCCAGTTTGCTTGTTGCACCTACACATATATTATGTACATAAATCGATTTCACGTACAGGTTTTCCGTGTTTTTACTGCTTCCATCCTTTAAAAAAATGCATTTCTAGTTTTATTCTAAGTCAAATTATCCTAAATTCGATCTAATGTAGTTGCATATATTTGATGGTAAATCTAATTATATTTAAATATATAAACTTTTACAAAGGACAATTGCAATTTATCTCTCGCGTGACTTTTATGAGACAAATCAGATGTTATACCATTGCATATGCTTTACTATATGTGTGTTTTGTTGTTATATTTTTCTTTTTATTACAATGGAGTTGCATTTTCTTTTTGTTATAATGAGGTTGTATTTCTTTTTGTTAATGCTCGTCTCTCATCCCCCCTATTTCTCTATTTTCTCTCTCTCAAATAGTAGTAAGGAGCCCTTGCCCATCATGCTTTGTCATGTCCATCCTTCTCCATTTCCCTCTCAAAGTTTAAGGTTTTACCTTTGATTTTCAAAGATTTCATTTTGCTTGGTTCTACGGATTCGATGTTGCATATCATTAATGCTTCTTTTCTCACAAAAAAATGATTAATGCTCGTTATGTGCTTTTTCTTGTTTTAAGTGCATTTAGTTTCATGTCATACACTAAATCATTATTACTAAAATTTCCGTTTATTAAAGTATATAAGGATTGTTGTTAGTGTATATCTGAACTTTTTTTTTATTAAAGTTTGTGCGAGTTACAAAGGATGTCCATCGTTGTTGTTGACTTATTTTATATGTGTATGTAATTTGTATATGTCCATCATAATCTAGCTACAAATTGCTGAATTTATAGTTTATATGTGTATGTAACTTGCTTATTGTAAAAGTTTAATTAGCTACTTTGTGTCTTATAAGCTACATTTCTAGAAGTTAATAAATCTTTTTATGAACTTCTTTCTCCTATGTTTTTATGTCTTAAACAGTAAGTAATGAGTATTTATTTTTACTAGATTATACATTAATCTAAACTTTGAAGGGAAGTGTAGTTTTGTTTCTGGTACGCCGTGAAGGTCGTTGGTCATCGTAATAGAAATTTAAAGCTTAATGATTTCTAAGAAAATATGTTAATGTTCCATTATTATTTTGAAATTGAATATATGATTTGCTTTTATATGTTAGCTGTGCATACATTCTGTTCTTCTAATCCATTTTCTATCCTATGATTGTTTAAGAGCTAGCCATGGTTAATTTATTTTGTTTCGTTTTTATTAATGTAAATTTTGGTTCTGTGAAAAATGAATATGTTATTTAATGGTCATTGCAACTTAAAGTAACTTGATCATGCTTAATTTATGATCCAAATATGTTGTTCCATAGTATTCCCCACATCTCATAGTTTTGTTAGATTTTTTTGTTGTCATGACCATAAATATAATATGTTTTCATTGTTATTTTAAATCTATGTTTTTTCAAGCTTTGTTGTAGTGGTGCTAGATGCATTCTATCTTTTGATTGAGTAGATGTACTTGTGCCTATGATGTTGGTTTTTAGCATAATTTTTATATATTATAAATTTGATATATTTAGTGAACATATTTGTTTTAAGCTATGGACAATATGGCTAGGACTTAGGCTAAATCACAACCACTTGTATTAGCCATTTGGTGTATTAAAAATATGTCAAGTTAGTGTATCAAAAATAATATTCAGTGTGGCTGAACTGAAGGTGTCATATTACCATGGTGCTATGTGGAAGACACTACTCCAAATATGATTTGTGTAGAGTCGTCCCTTTTTGAATAGAGGTGACTCAATCTACAATGGCCTCTAAAAATGGTTCCTGAAATGATCCGTCTTTAGAAATGCATTTACAAGAGCAGCTGGTATTTTGAACCGCCTCTACTAATGCCCCCCTATCTTTAGAGACGACTCTAGATGGAACCGCCTCACTACAAATTGATTTTTGGAAGCGGCTAAATCTAGAGCCGTCTTTAAAAACAAATTTGTAGAGACAGCTGTATCTAAAGCCATCTCTAAAATTAGGTGCAGCACAATAAAATTTGAATTTTTGAAACAACCTTGAATGGAGAAATAATAAAAAAACCAAAGTTGTAGATCTCGAAGAGTTATACAACTTTGTAGTTGACAACTTTTGCATTTGAAATCATCTATCCAAGGAAAATTATGTTTGAATTTCTCACATTTGAAATTCAAAATTTTTAGACAGCCTCGGATGGAGAAGTGACCCAAACCAAAGTTGTAGTACTTGACAAATATCTACAACTTTGCAGTTGAAAACATTTCATTTGAATTCGGGTTCCAAACATTTATTTCAAAATCGGGTCAAGTGAATATGAGGTGAATGTTTGTATCCTATACAAGTGTCTTTGGAGTGGAGTGGTTAGAGGAGCTATACATGAAGCATGGGGTTATAGGTTCGAACCCTCCGGTGCAGCACATGATAACCATATGATTTGTCACTTGCAACACGTGATCTAGTGGGGGCCTCCCAAATTAAAATAAACCTTTTTGCTATTTTTCTCCGATTTATGATTTGTTGAATGATTTTTAAAAAATGATTTGTAGAGCCACCTCTAGAAATATTATTTCTAGAGCAGCTGGACAGCCGCCGCTATAAAACGTTGTTTTTTAGCAACGGAGGAGTAGACACAGCTGCCTCGGTGGAGCATCTACAGCCCTACAGATACGACTTGTAGTAGTGAGAATGTCATTGGTATGTTATTGGCTTAAGTATTGCCGTCATTTGACATCTATTAGTTATTAGTTATTGTCATCATATATTTATGTAAACTATGTTTCTTTATTGATCCTCAATGTCTATTTAATACAATTTATTATCCTGAATTGTTTTTTGAGAGTGTCTAGTTATTTGTCAACAAATTTTATGTGGTTAAATCTATTATATTTTTTATAAATGCGATGTAGTAAATAGTTGTAGCACAAATCCAAAGCACAATCAAATCTGACAGATTTATTAGTAAAAAAATATGTCAACAAATAAATAGCAAACTCCACATTTTTAATACGAAATAAATGCACCGGGTCAGCATATATGGCTACATACCTTCATTAAAACTATGTTGATAGTTCATTTATTTATTATTATAAATGTATTAACAATTAACATATTTTTATATGATTTTGATCAGAGTTATAATGTTTGACTTAGAAAAAATAGAAATTGAACGATCATTAGAGCATCTCCAAGAGTTTCTTATTTCTCATCCTAATTTTTGTATTTTAGTAGGATGACAAAAACTCATCTCCAATAACTCAACTTTTAGCACTTGAAAAAAAAACCTCACATCCGCGTAAAGTTACGCGCACTCTCCGTCGCGCGTATCCTTCTTAATTCCCTGCGCTTTCTCCTCCTTGGCGTGGTAGTTTCTAGCGCGACTCATCTTCTTCGCGCCAAAGCGCGCCGTCCAGGGGAGGCTATCGTCGCCGCCGCTGACCTTGGGACGGCTGGAGGAGGTACGTAATCCATCGATCTTTGCTTCTTGCCCTGGCCGATGGTTTGTTCGTTGCCGCCGCGTCGTCCATGCCACACGAGAGGAAAGCGTCGTACAGACCAGGGGCGTCGTTTCCGGCCGCGCGTCGCACGGCAAGAAGCCAGCGGAGGGGAAAGCGGCGTCGGCCACGATGCACAGGCGCCCGAAGAGGTCCTCGGCGTCCCAGTGGGCGCCGTCGGTGACCTTGCTGAGGGGCCAGGACTTCTCGGCGGCTGCCATTGCTGTTGGTACAGATGCGTTATTTGGTACAGATGCGGCTGCCATTGCTGTTGGTACAGGCGCGGCTGTGGCCTGTCGAGGAGAATCTGAAGTGCTGCTGGGCGGCTGCTGCTGCTACTGGCCGGCTTTGCTTGCATGCTACTGTTGCTAAATGCTACTCCGTACTACTACTACATGGCCGGCTGCTGCTGATGGCTAGCTGCTACTGCAGTACTGCTACTACTAGATGGCCGGCTGGGAGGTGCTGGAGCGAGAGCTGGGGTGGCCGGGTGCCTGCCTGCCACCAGCTGGAACTGCAGGACTAGGGCACGACGACCACGACGACGAAGAAGAAAAAGAAGTGGGTATGCGCGAGCACAAAGACTTTCGCGCGGAAAAAAAAGACTGCAAAAAATAGTCAAGTGGGACCAAATTTTGATTTTTAAGTGAAATATTAGGTATTATTGGAGATGACTTTCTTTTTTTTCTTCTAATATATTTTTAAGAGTTGAAAAACATGGAGTTTTTAGGAGGAAAATTTAGGGAACTCTCGGAGATGCTCTTAGATTTTGTCTAGCAAATATATTGGCTACTTAGAGAGACAAAGAAAAGAGATGACACTTTCCATGTCCAATAAATGCAGGGTCAACGTACGTATGCGGCTGGGTATACGTACCTTCATCTCGTAGTCAACGACGGCCTTGCTGAGGTGCTCCGCCTTGAGCTTCTCCGTCTGCCTAGCCGCGTTCCGGCGCTCCACCTCCACCTGCAGCTCGGCGTCCCTAATGGCGACCGCCTTGGCCGCCTCGACCTCAGCCACCCGTGCCAGCTGCTCCCAGCCGGCCTTCTTCATGGCGAGCTCCGAGTTGGCCGCCGCCACCTCCGCCTCCCTCTCGTTCTCGAACACCTTCACCTCGGCCTTGACCCTGGCCTCCTCCTTGGCCCCCTCGCCCTGCCGCTTCACCGTGTACACCTTGGTCTCGGCGTCCACCTTGGCGGCGTTCTGGCGCGTGGTGCCGTCCCGCTCCTTGGAGCCGACCTCGCCCTTCATCCTCGCCTCGGCGACGTCCACCTTGGCCTGGTTCACCGCCTCCTGCTGTGTCTTCTGGCCCAGGTAGGAGAAGTACTCGTGGCCCGGCACGTCGACGAGCTGCTTCACGTTGGCGTTGTAGATGATGAGGCCGAACTGGTTGAGCTCCAGCTGCACGTTCTCGAACACGGCCTGCTTGAACGACTTGGTGCCGCGGAAGATCTCCTCCATGGTCATGGACGCCGCCAGCACGCGGGTCTCGCCCTCGATCACGCCCTTCACCAGCTCGTTCACGTGGTGCGACAGCTTGTCGTGCGGGGAGATGAGCTTGGCGTAGCGGAGGAGGCACTCCTCGTCGTCGGCGCGGGGGCCGATGGTGAAGACGGCCGGCAGGATGAAGGGCAGCTTCTCGGCGCTCATGGCCTGCACCTCGAACGTGTAGTTGACGGGGGAGATGTCGAAGCGCGTGCAGCGCTGCCCCGGCGCGATCCACGCCTTCTTCGCCAGCTTCACGTCGTTGATGCCGTACCCAGTGATCGCCAGGTACTCCGACGGGCTCGCGATCCGGTAAACGAACCCCATCGTTGTCGTTCCTCAGCTGCTGTCTGCTCTGTGCTGGATGTGGAAGCCCAGAAACCGACTACAGGTTCCTGGTGCACGAAGCGAGAAACAGGACTGTTGTGTACTGGAAGCAGGGTGAGGATGTATATATACTCCTTCGGATCGGATATACGTGCATGAGGCTCCAACCAGAGGGATTGGTTTAATTGACATCATTAGCTTCTTCTTTGGTCGAGAGCACGTCAACTAGCTGACGACGTTTCCTAGCTAGCTCTGCATTTCCTTGCCATTGGTGCGAAATTGCTGCCTTGTTTTGAAAATTATTCATGTTTATTAGTACCTCTCTGCTTAGTGCTTGACGAAGAAACCTCGCTTATTAGTGCTAACCGTTTCATTAGGCTTTTTTTTTCTGTTGTACCTAATAAACATTGTAAACTGTTGTAAAAATAATGATTGTAAACGTACCAGATTTCCCTTATATATTAATTTGTTAAAAAGTACACACGCCTACAGATAGTACTAGAGCCCTGAAGGGGATGCCTATCTCTAGCACGTGTAGCACTCTTTTTCCAACATTGTTCATCACTCTCCGTTTCAAAATATAATTCGTTTTAGTTTCATATAATTAAGTTAAACGATTCTAACTTTAACAGGTAAGCTTATAGAAAGATACAAGTACATCTACAACATCAGAATAATATCATTAATTAAATCTACCATAAATATGTTTTGATAGGTATTTATTTGGTATAGTATATAATTTACTAGCATTGGAGAAGTTTAAATTTGAAAATTTAATCAAAACAACTTAAAGAACGAATGCAGTATATATTTATCAAGTCGAGTGCACACTTCTGCAGTTCTGCATCATTCATGTGCTAGGGAACCGTGTGGACTTGTCGGAAGCAGGTGCAGCACCTATAAACCATGCGTGGTCTAAAGCCAGTCTGAGTAGGGATTTCATGGCCCTGTTACCAATGCATTCATATTTTGGAAAACAATGCAGAATAGTTTTATCCTGTGAAACTCTCTCTACTCTCATGAAACTCTTATCATCTCTTTTCATCAATATGGTGTCACATCAGCCTATTTAATGCCCATGAAACTCTGATGAAACCCCACTGAAACTGGCCTAAGTTGGCGGAATGGTCATGTGTCTCTAACTATGACTTGAGCCTTAATTTCGTCCGTGAACTTATAAAAGACCATGTAAGCCTGCAAACTTTACTTTTTATCTTGATTTTATCTTATAATTATCAAAATGACTGTTTCTATCCAGTATCCACGAGTTTACCTTTTGGACCCAATTCACGAACTATCAAAGCGGGCGTTATAGTTTTCAAACTTTTTTTTTGGCCCAACCTTGTTACTTACGGTCCTATATGGCACACCACGTTATGGTGCCTCGTTAGCTCTAGCACCGCTCGTGACTAGAGATGGACGCTCACCCTTGAGAGGACCGCGGGTTGATTCGAGCCGGGGAAAAATGGGACATGTGCGGGTGACATGACTAGGTCAATGACTGCATACGATGCATGTGATGAGTTACATACGGAGCCGCCACTTGGGTGTCAATTGCACCTTAAGCGACATAGGACTTGCATTGGATGCATGTGGTACCAAAGTTGACAAGGTGTAATAGGGTGGCGTGTAACATATGATGAGGGATGAGGTTGTACCGAAGAGAAAAGTTTGAGGATCGAGACAACAATTTTAATAGTTCATGGATGTAATTAAGCTCTAAAATCAAAAATTTGAGGACTGAAATGGTCACTTTGGTAGTTTACAGATGAAATTACGCCTAAAAATTAAAGCTAAAGGATTGAAACGGCTATTTAAAAGTTCAAAGACGAAGTTAAATCTCGAGCGATATTTAAGGGAGAAAAAACACTGTTCAGCGATCAAGTTTGGGCGTTTATTTTCTTCGAATATATTATAAAGTGGTGTAGTTTATACTATGCATATGTGATTATGTGTAATCAGGATGGATAAGGGAAGTGGCGTTCTACAAACAATGCCTATTCGATAATTTCGACGATTGTTTCCTTGATCAGATGGCTTTATGAACCATATTTCCATTCCACACAGGCGATCGCATCATGCAATTGCTGCGCGTACCAGAAGAAAGCATGTGGCCTGCGTGCGCGCGGACCCTATAAATCGTATATTGTTCGTCACTTCATCTACGGTCTACCCCTACTGCAAGCGCATCCCGGCAAAATATGAGGCCTAGTCCGAAACAATAAGTGGAGGCCTAATATCTAGTGCCAAAACAAGAAAATGATGACAAACATCAATATATTACTTATATTGCTAAGTACAACAGTGTAGACCAAGGATTATACCTGTTGTATAACCATCATTTGAAAAGTGATATTCTTTTAGCATTCTTTGAAATAAAATCTTCAATGATATATTTATAATCAATCTTCTCCAACATGCCACTCTTAAGTGCTATTAACGCCAATACATTAAGTCTTTCTTGTACTCCGGCAAGCCACGTTTATGGGCCAAAGAAGACAGTTGTGGTTGATTTGCTAATTAAAACAAAGTCCAAAACTACTGTATATAATTAGGATACTTAATAAATCTTAGGAGCCATGATTTTTGAGGGCCCTGTTCAGTCGCACAGCCTGCACGGACCCAGGACGCCCCTGCCTACTGCAGCCGAAGAGCCGATAAATGAGACCCGCTCACTGAACCTTTCCAGGTGCTTTCCCTTCTCCTTGTACGTAGTTGCTTCGTTGACTGGTCCGGTCAGCTTCCAACAAAAGTAAAATAATGCACTGCCAGTTGTTAAATTTGGTTCAGGATGCCATCAAGTTTTCTAAGTTTTTGAAATATACATCAAGATTTCTAAACTTACTAGTATCTTGTGAGATCTAAATCAACATACAATTTGAGTTAATTTACCTATGGTGTGGCATGTTGATTGGGCAATATGACAATCAGCATGTGAGGCCCACATGCCGGTGGGGAGAGAGATGAGACCAGCCTGTGGGCCTCACTTGTCGGCGCCATGTCTCTCGTAACGCTATGTACGACATGCCACGCTGGTAAATTAACTCAAGTTATGATGATTATATATTTAGACTTCACGTGACATGATTAGTAAATTTAAGGAGTTCAGATATATATTTGGGAAGTTTAGGAACTTGGATAACATCGAGGGCTAAGTTAGATGACTAGGGTTGCATTTTACTCTCCAACGAATAAGCAAGCATTCGGCAACTTCCAAGAAATTAAATATACACGACGATTTGAAAAATCGTATATGTGCGTCTCTTCAACACGGTACTACTATATGTCTCTCTCCTAAATTTCCACGGAACGCACGGTGATGGATGTTGAAACGGGATCGATATAGAGGAACAAACAATCAAAGTATCAAGCATCTTGTCCTTGATCGCTTGGGAAAACTCGGCCACAACCTGGTATTCCACGTCTGCTCATGTACGTACGTAGCCGTGTGCATGGTTTTGATCGATCGGCTTTTGCAATGGCTTTACCTGCATTTCGATTTTGAATCCCCATTGCCATGCACGCTTTGACAAGGAAATGTAGCCATGCATCGACTTGCATGTGCATGGCGTCTTCCGATCGATCCAACAAGAGCCAAAGTATAATACACATCCTATAGGTACAACCGTACAAGTGCTTGGATCTATATATAAAGTCAAAGCTACACGATAGCCACAAAACAATACAACAATATAATAATCTGTCAAAACAAAGCGTGCGTCAGCTAGTAGTCCTGTATCGTACTGGTCATACACGTAAGCACTACGTATATTTACTTTCTAGCTAGCAACATGGTGTTTGGGGACAATTTCTATACGTGCCAAACAGTAGTTATTAGAATAATATTTACTACTGGGACTCGAGTTGCCCTGTTAGCAAAAAAAAAAAAAAAACCGACATAAGAAAATATTTTCTGACGACGTACCAATAGCTTACATGTTGAAAATATTTAACTTTTCCTGGTCAGAGGTGAGGATCGGAGCACGCGGCGTCAATGATCAGATTCACGAGGAGGGCTTGTTGGTTTAAACAGAAGGTTTTAGGATTCTGACTCAAAAACTGGTTTTCTGTTTTTTGCTATTGGTTTTTTAATTTTTTTAGTGTTTTTCAACGTACCAAAAGCTAGAAAAGTTGTTCAAAGCGTGACTACTTTTTCAGCTTTTCGATGTCGACTCAACCGCTGTTTTTTTTTCTCTAGCTTCTTGCTTTTGGTTGATAGAAGTAAGATAAAAGCCGAAATCGAGCCCTGAGTTCCGAGTTGAAGAAGAGCACCGAGGTCTGGGCATCGCAAATGCGTTACATGTTAACATTTTTTTTAGGGATGTTACATGTTAACATGTGGCGACGACGGCAGGCTGCTAGCTAGCTGCTCGTTGTATAGTCGTTGTCACCCACATGCCATCGGCGAAAGAGGATATCGGCTATGTCTATGTGGCCCTGCTTGTGCCCGAGAGTCACTCGCCCAGTCGGCACCAGCCGGCGCACCGCACGTCTGCACGCTTGGCTCGATGCGGCCGCCACGCCTACGCGCCTGTGTCCTTGTCCTACACCCGCGCCGTCGTCAGCCCGTCACCACGTTGCTGGATGGGAATGGGCAAGAGAACAAAAAAGATAGAAAGAACACAGGAAAAAGACGACGGAGAGAGAAGATTACGGGACAGAGGAAATATGTTTTGGCCCAACACAAAATAAAACTGCACTTTGTATGATGGAGTTTGTAAATGAGGTTTTAGCTTACATATATATGAAGGGTCTATTTGGCTTGTGGTGGTTTGGAGGTGGTCGAGCGTGTGTTTTGTACTGAGCTTCGGCATATGTACCATTCCGATCGGCCAGAGTTGTTTATCTTCATATCTTGAGTTTGAGTTCTGTGCGTGTTGATGGGCCAATCCAACTGACCGCAGTTGTGTCATTTTTTATTTTGCCCGGTCTGTAGTCTTGGCTTTATCTTCTTTTCAATATAATTAGGCCTTGTTCACTTCACATGCTAACCCAAAATATTTCCTTTTCCACCCATCACATCGAATCTTTGGACGCATGCATGGAGTATTAAATATAGGTAAAAAAGATAACTAATTGCATAGTTTGTCTGTAAATGTCGAGACGAATCTTTTAAGCCTAGTTAGTCCATGGTTGGACAAATTTTGCCAAATAACAACGAAAGATGCTACAGTAACTTTTCAATAACTTTTCGCGAACTGAACACACCCTTAGTGGACATGCACGTGCAGCACGCACGTGTCTATGGTTATATTATTACAGGCTCACGTACCTGGACGTGTGATTATTAAAAACACTGGTATAATTAAAATAAAAGATATATATATATTTTCCTATAGCAAGTAATCTATCAATATATTATGAAAGAGCGAACTAATTGAAAAGAGGTCTTTTACAATGGTTGGGAAAGTACCATTGGTACTTCTAGGTACTTCCAATTTTTTATTTTCTTGGCATCTAATTGAGAAAGATCATTTACAAAAGTTAAGTTTCATTATTGAGGGTATATTGGTAACTTGTGGTGAGAGGCGTGACGTGCTTCTTGCGGTTCCGTTCCCGGGCCAGCTGAACTCGGACCTCCCAGAAGCTCCAGTTCGGCCGTTCACGCGGTTGCTCTTCTTCATCGTGGGGTGCACCGCCGACGCCGAAGCGCGAGTCACAGCAGTACCATGTGTTAATGGTGCCGGAGCTGACGCAACAGATGTGTCATGTGGGATGCCAAGAACATGATGTGGTGCTTGATGACGTCCGTCATGTTTCTCGGCAAGCTGAGCACCAAGGAGGTCGATGAGCAGATGATCAACGTACGACTAGCTCAACGCGCCAGCCAGTGGGTCAGTCTCATAGAGCTGTCGCTGGCGTCAACGTCAACGCCTGTGCGCATCAGCAGAGAGGGGCACACAAAGGTTGCATCGCACACGGCCGGTGTTGCCTTGGTGCGTGACCCGGCCGCCGAGGGCACCATGCTCGTGCTTACGGCCGGGCAATTGCCGCGGCACTGCCCGAGTGTAGATACAAGGCGACGGGGAGAAAGCAACAGTGGGAGACTCTTTTACCCTTAACCAAAAAAAGGTGACTAAACAAAATCTCGATTTGGCCCACTCTTATTTTGGTACTGGACCTACCTATTTTTGTTACCATTTTTACCTTTTCAGTACTTCTACTTTTGAGTGGGTACCTTCTATTCTTACACCGTTCGATTTCTCTTAATGGATGGTTCATATTTTTTCTAACCACAAACATAAAAATAAATTAATTAATTTAACATACCTTTGTCACAACCCTAGACCATCCATGTATACAATAGTTTTTGGGAGAGCAATAGCTTTGTTTTAGCTAAACCTCATGTACTCTTGCGTGGAACACCTTTGACAACACTGTTTCAGAAATACAACAATTATTGATGTATCTATTTTTTATATCATGTTTTACCAAACAAAGGAATAAACAACATATTTATGATCAGAAAAATGCTTTGTTAATGTTATATTTCGTAAAATTGAACCCAATAACCTAATCAAGTCAAAGATAGATGGACGGATTGGCTTTATTGAAAAATGCATTGGAAATTCAAGAAAGAACTCAAATTGGTCACCATTGATGATGCACAATTTTCATAAAATTATTTCTAGTTTCATCTTGAAACCTATTTATCCTATCTGATGATCAATATAGATGAATACAAATATTATCGTAGTCTATTCTAGAACGTTATCAAACTAAATAGCAAAACATTAGTAAGTTAAAATTTGCAACAATCTGTATATGTAGCTGACTGACTTATGGTAATGTCAACACAGCAGACACATCATACATCAACGGCGAGGTGCAGTCCATGGAGGAGGTTTTAGTGCAGAGACGTGGCCCCTGAAGAAGGCGAGACATCTGAAACATAAGCCATCCGTCATATATAACAAAGAGTAGAATGTTTAATCCCATGGATAACCATCTTGTAATACAAGTTGTCACTTGAAATAGGACCAATTTTGTGGTAATTTCAATAGCATTTAAAAGCTGCCAAGAAAACTTCTTCTGCTACAAAATAATAAATCAAAATATACCATGCTCACCACGCGCGAACGCCCGCAGCTCCAGCAGGCTCCTCAGCGCGTGGAACGCCTACCTCGCCTGCTCAAACAGATCGGCTTCATAGCCTGAAGTTTTTTTTTTTGAACCTCAGAGCCTGAAGTTTTAAGCAAGCAGAAGAGCATGTATTAATATCATTATTTTTTTGAGATTGAAATAATATCATTATTAATTTCTAATCATTTGCAACAATATAAAGCTAAATGCCAAAAGAATATTAATTTTACAGCTATACATACTAAGTTAGTAACTATAGGATTTAGATTTAGACAAAGTAAATACGGAAAAGCTCTGGGTGACATCGGCTGAATCGATATAAATAAAAAGAATCGAACTTGCATGAGGTGGAATGGATGATGGAGAGTGAGATCGATCAAATATAAAAATACAAAGCAGTAACAAGTAGCTAAAAGGACGTACTCCGGCTTTGTGGGCGTGCATGGCACTCGCTGGCTTGTGTAGGTGGGCTAATCGCCAGCGACTTGCAGCTCCACTTCCTGCGCCTACGATGGCACGCAGAGTATTAATCAAGCCAGGTGTTGATAGCAAAGTAATGATGGCGATGGTTGATGATGCGAGTAACGTGAAGAAGGTCGCGTGTTGATCAGTTATCGCGCGGGCATGCTTCTCCAACAACATATCGATGACAACTTGAGGACGACCCCTATGCGGCAGGCTGTTTTTTGGCTTATAAGCCGGCTGTGGCTGATTTACTGTGAGAGAAAAACACTGTCCCACGGCTGATAAGCTCAGCCGAACAGGGAGAAAAACACTGTTCCACGGCTTTTCGCTGGAAGACTGAGGATGTCGCATGTGGCAAGACAGGCTGCCCTAGTCGCCGGTAGAGACGTAGTTCGACGAGACCGTGCGGAGGCATGCGTGATCAAGATGAAGGCGGCGGCACGATGTCTATCAGGGCACGCGCGTAACAATTTGTTAGGGACACACATCAAAGAAGCAGGTGGGGCGTGTATCGGTGGACGGGTACACATGCGGACGGTGAAAAAAAACACGTCGACAAGAGAAAAATACGCGTAAACATTTACAAGTTTTTCGTGTGGGTCCGCTTGTCAGATCATGGTGGAAGATTGGGATGTGTTGGATCTAATTTTAATGTAAATCTAAGGGACAAGAATTGAGATGGGTAGGAGACACCAGGGTGAGAGGCTATTTTTAATTCTTTCGCTCTTTTTATAGTAACATCGATAGTTCTTCTGCCTGATTTGTTTTAAAAAAAGGTTATATTTGGCAAGGTTTCTCGTAGACCCGACTCCTGACCAGCTACTATAGTAGTACTGTTCACATGGGCTGTTTTTCTCTCTCTCCTCGCAAAGTGAACTGGTGTCCGAAAAAACCACATTTTCTGGATCCTCTGACTCTAGCTTCTTTAGCACTGTAGCATGGAGCTAGAGCTCGAGAAAGCCCTGCCAAATAGGTCCGAAAACTACGTTACTAGGTTAAGCCCACCTAGCTAGATCTAGTGTTCACATGCTTGGAGACTGGCTCACGGGCATTGGGAGGGAGGATAAAAACAAGCTTTTTTTGTGGAGGCTGCTACTATTATTTAGGCAATTTAGGGTACTCGTAATTACAATACTTTTGAGAAAAAATAAAATATTTTCTTTATACAGGCTATTTTCAAAGGACAATATTGGTCGTGGCTATAGGCACTACTGCAACGTGAAGATAAAAGAGAGACGTTCTGATTCACATGCAAAGTGTTGATGTTATCGCTTTAGATATGTTTGCCAAGAATGGATGACAAAGTAACAATAGACTTTGTATATGATTTTCTTCTATATGAGTACTCTTTTTCTTTATTTTTGTCAGCAAATAAGCTGACAACATTATAAAATTTGGGTGTGTGCGGTCGCAGAGGCTCAATTTTCTAAAATGTATATGAAAACTATGTAGTAGTTTTGGGTTAGGACTGCCCTTATAGTCTATACATCTAGATTATATAATGATACTTCCTCTTTTGTGAAATGATAGTCCTATTTTGTTTACTAAATGGTCAAATTTTATAACCTTTGACCAGTAATTATTTAAATATATACAAATTTGGAATATAAAACTTGTATTAAAGTGTCTTTGACATGATATTGATTCTTTACCAAATACTATCTCTGCCTCAAAATTTTTTGATGTTTAAGTGTTATCCTAAGTCAATTTATATTAAGATTGAACACATCTATAAGGGAAATTTTCCTCACTAAAAAGGAAATTGTTAGTGTTTGTGACACAACATAGATGTACTATAAAATTATATGTCCGATGTGATTGGTACTTATTTGGTACATAATTATTATTATTCTTTTGAATAAATTTGGTTAGACTTAAATAGTTTGATTTAACTTTTTAAGTCTTTTAAGACATGACACTAATCGTACTTTTTTCATTTCAAATTATAAGTCATTCTGACTTTTTTAGATATGTAGTTTTTGATATGTACCTGAATATACATTATGTCTAGATACCTGATAAAAACTATGTATCTAGAAAAGTTAGAACAACTTATAATTTAGATTGGAAGCAGTATATTATAAGAGAAATTAAAAATAAAAATGTTTTTTCGTGAGCTGTTTAAAATACTTGGCCTCAGCCCTTCTACATTTTTCAGGGATGAAAACAAAAATGATAATCTCTGATTTTCAGAAATCATTTTCTAGTTTTTTTTTCCTGATTTTTAGGCCTAAATGGAAACGGTAATCGAAAAAAATAAAAACGATAACAATAAAAATAATCGAAAATGAAAACGAAAACGATTTTGTCCTCTTCCGATCGTTTTCGAAGATTGCCGTATTTGCCAGTAATTTATCGTCGGTAATTACCGATATAACACATAGGTCCAGTTGGCCCACATCTAAGCATGTCCGTCCATCTGCACATGCAAACACATAAGGTAATAATTTTTTTTGGAAATGAACTATACGACAAGTATTTCATGTGTATAGAACAATCTGGCAATCAACCAACAATCACATACTGCCTGACGTTCATCTTTAGAAAACCTACAACCTCCACTGAAGAAGGAACTCTAATAATTCATGTTTTTGGTCACTATGCTATGTCGAGTCAACTTAGAACTCGTATATTTGTGTATTTGTCCAGAAATGTCGTACTGTTGCATGGTTTGCCACCGTTTGATAAGATGGTGTGAACTGTGTGGTTTGAGTTTATGCTCTTGTCAATTGTGGCTTTATTTATTATTGTCGTGTGAGATAGGTCAAGTTATATGGATCTTCTCATGTTCTACAGTTTAGCGTGTTTATCGTTTTTGAGGATATCATCTCCATATATTCCGATCGTTATCGATGTATTTTCTAATTGACTACTATCATTTTTGAAATTACCGGAATATCAACACCGTTTTCGTTTCCCATAATATTATATCAATTTCATTTAAAAAATATGAAAATAAAAATGATTCGGCCTCCAATCCATCGTTTCCTATCGTTTTCATCCCTAGGCCTTGTTTAGATCGTGGGAAGTTAGAATTTTTTTAATTGTAGCACCTTCGTTTGTATTTGACAAATATTGTTTAATCATGGGCTAACTAGGTTCAAAAAATTCGTCTCGTGATTTACAACTAATTTGTGCAATTAGTTATTTATTTTACTAACATTTAATGCTTTATGCATGTGTCCAAAAATTGATGTAATTGAGAGAAAATAAAAAAACTTAGAATTTGGAAGGGAAGAGATCAAGGCCCTACCATTTTTGCGAAAAAAATCCAGTGGGCGATGGGTGCAGCGCACGGCGCGTGCGCCCCTCAGCCGGATCGACGACACGTGCACAACCCTTTCATCGAACGGCAGCCATGAACAACGGCTCGACGGGCTCCATATCAGCAGACGACGGCTCACCTCCACATCGGTTTAGCTAGTTCGTTCCCATCCCAATCCTCCTCTGACGCCGTCGTCGCCCGTACCCGCCTGCGCCGCCTACGACCTTGCCATCCGCGTCTGCACGGAGCGCCCTTGCCATGCTGCTCTTCCCAGAGCGCCCTCGCCTTCCTCCTACGACCTGGCCATGGAGGCTGCTGGTTCATCCATGGAAGCGTCAGCGACCCGCTCCCCCACGCGCTCAGTCAAGATAGCGGCCGCCATGGCCGGCCTGCCACTGAACTTGGCGACCCGGCTCCTACAACCCTCTCTCCCTTTATAAAACGCGCCCTCGGATCCGCAGAAGCACGTCGCCGCCACCAGTCCCCTCCCGGTGCCTCCTCCCTCGCTGCAGCGCCCCAAATCGACGCCGCCACCATGGCCGATTTTGTCCCAAGCTCTCAATCTCCTCTGTCCGCCCACCTCGCGCCCCACCGCCTACTCCGTTGTCCTCGCAAGGGCACACCGCACCTGCAGCCTGACTCCTCGGCTTGAATCCGTGGCCGCAGACACCTCCCGACCGCACGCCGGCGAGCCTCTGCCCTCCCTCGTCGCTGTTCACCAAGACCAGCCACCTCTGTGATGTGTCTTGTATTCTAGCTGAGCCGATGTGGATCGGAGCCGACCTGTGTGCCTATTTGGCTTCAGTTTTTTCGTTGTTTCCAGCTACCGTTCGATGAAAGGGCCGTGCACGTGTCGTCAATCCGGCTAGGGAGCGCACGAGCCGCGCGCTGCACCCATCGCCCATGCAATTTTTTTTTCCCATTTTTGGCCCGCAGCCGCCTGCATCTGCTCCCCATCTGCTCTCAGTGGCACACTCACCACGGACGCAGGTCCGCATTCTCTCTGTCTCTCCAGATGCCAACGGGGGAATATTATAACGGCAACTTTCCATACTCGTTCGACTACGACCTGCTTCGATTGACATGTGGGTCCTACAGTGTTAAAGCCCCACCAATCAGCCACACCAGCTTCCCCCGCAAAGCCCTCGTCCTTATCCCCAATCCCCACCGGCAGCGGCCCATCCCACCCGTCCCCATCTGATCTCCCCGTCGGCGTAGGCCCCCACCGCCTCCTTCCCCTCGCCGTCGCGAAACCGAGCAGCCAGTAGCCGCAGGAGTAGGTGCTCCGTGCCCCGCCCTCCACCGCCAAAAAGTGGAACCCCATCACGCCCACGCGAGGTGGTCGACGGAGAGCCGCAAAGAAGGAGGAGGAGGAGGAAGTGGCGGGATCCGGCGGGCCGCCCATGTCGAGCGGCGCGCACGGATCGGATCCCAGCACGGGCCTTGTCCCGGGGACGATCCCAGAGCTGCCGGACCGTGAGCCGCCTCTGCTGCAGGCTCCGTCGCCGGCGCCGCAGCAGGAGGCGGTGGCGTCGCAGACCGAGGCGCCGGTGCCAGCGGTCACCATCGTGATCTCGCGGCCAGCGGAGGAGGTTCAGACGCCCGATGCGAAGCGTGGCTCCCCGCCGTGCTCCCCGCAGGCCGGTGACGGCAAGGCTACGGCCACCTCGGTTTCGTTGACCGCTTCGGCGGCCGCCAAGGAGGCCGAGCTAGCAAGGTCCGACAGCTTCGACGACTACGAGCAATGCAGGTATTGAGTCGGTGTGGGTTTCCCTCTGCGCAAGCTCAGTCCATTTTAGTGAATTGCGAGTTGGGACGGGGACGAGGGTGTGTTCTGCTTGGGGGTGTTCCAATTTTGTATGGGTACCTCGTTAGGTTTGGCAGTTGCGCGTTTTATCCATCCATGAATTACCTGCGATAGCTTTGGGTGATCATGTCTTGGGGGCGTTGCTTGCTCGTGCAGTGAAGTGATTGTAGGCGTATGAACGAACTTTCTTTTATGATGTAGTGATTCATTCTTGGAGTCGCCCTAGCTCATGGATCGTGTCAACTGGACCGATTATCCTAGCTGCCTTTTTCTGTCTTTGATTACACTAGTGGATTTTTTCCTGAAGTTGGGTGAATGTTGTTCATCACATATAACATGCGAGAAATAAGTTCAGGAACATTTTCATTGTCAGTTTATCGGCATCTTTATTAGTATTGACTTTGCCTGTGCTTGTGATTTAGAGCCCATATATTAGTGTAGTTAGGCTGTCATGGAGTACAAATGGGACTACAAAGCATTCCTGGTAATTATGATATCTTAGGGTCTCGTAGGTATTTAGGCATTGATGAGAAGATAGGTTATGCTTCGCAATGCAGTTGAGTTGACCTTAAATGTAGAAGCAAAGGATATTTGGAATGATTTAAGCTTATAGAAACTTCGTGCTCAATGTTGCTGATGGCAAGATCTTTTGCGTGTAGAATTATTATAGATTAGGACTTCATAGATTCAATAATTCGATGAATATATATGGTATTTACTTCTTGGCTATGAAAGGCTAACTGGCAGCTAGGAGGCTGCAGGTGAAAAACAATATGATAAAGCATGCTGGAAAGTGATAATCAACTTCTGGCTGAGCATTTCGTGTACTGCAAATGGGCAGTGAGCATGGACTGCACCATTGATTTCCCATGTATTGATGTTCTTGTGTTGATCTTTTTGATATACTCGATGTAAGTAATAACACATCCAATCTGTTTAGAGCTGCAAAGGAGGAGCAGGAGGTGGCAGGATCCGGCGGGCCGCCCATGTCAAGCGGCGCGGATGGATCGGATCCCAGCATGGGCCTTGACCCGGGAATGATCCCAGAGTCACCAGGCCGTGAGCCACCTGTGCTACAGGCTCCGTCACCGGCACTGCAGCCGGAGATGGTGGTATTGCAGGCCAAGGTGCTGGTGCCAGCGGTCACCATTGTGATCTCGCAGCCAGGGGAGGAGGTTCAGATCCCCGATGCAAAGGGTGGCTCCCCGGCGTGCACCCTGCAGGCCAGTGACGGCAAGGCTATGGCCACCTCGGCTTCCTTGACTGCTTCGGCGGCTACCAAGGAGGCCGAACTGGCAAGGTCTGACAGCTTCGATGACTACGAGCAATGCAGGTAACCAGTCGGTGTGGGTTTCCCTATAAGCAAGCTCAGGCCATTTTAGTGAATTGCGAATCGGGACAGGGATGAGGGTGTGTTCTGCTTGGGAGTGTTCAAATTTTGGATGGGTACGTAGTTAGGTTTAGCGGTTGCATGTTTTATCCATCCATGAATTACCTGCGATAGCTTTGGGTGATCCCTGTCTTGGGGCATTGCTTGCTCATGCAGTGAAGTGATTGTAGGTGTATGAATGAACTTGCTTTTATGATGTAGTGATTCATTTCTTGGAGTCGCCCTAGCATATGGATCATGTCAACTGGACCGGTTATCCTAGCTGCCTTTTTCTGTCTGTGATTACACCAATGGATTTTTTTCCCCCCTGCAGTTGGGTAAATGTTGTTCGTCACATATAACATGTGAATAAGTTTGGGAACATTTTCATTGTCAGTTTATCTGCATCTTTGTTAGTATTGACTTTGCCTGGGCTTGTGATTTAGAGCCCATATATTAGTGTAGTGAGGCTGTCATGAAGTGCAAATGGGACTACAAAGCATTCCTGGTAATTCCGATATCTTAGGGTCTCGAAGGTATTTAGGCGTTGATGAGAAAGGTAGGTTACTGCGTTAGGCTTCCCAATGCAGTTGTGTTGACCTTAAATGTAGAAGCAAAGGATATTCGGAATGATTTAAGCTTACAGCAACTTCGTGCTCAAGTTTGCTGATGACAAGATCTTTTGTGTGTACAACTAGTATAGATTAGGACTTCATAGATTCAATAATTCAATGAATATATAAATGAATATATATGGTATTTACTTCTTGGCTATGAAAGGCTAACTGGCTGCTAGGAGGCTGCAGGTGAAAAACAATATGATAAAGCATGCTGGAAAGTGATAATCAACTTCTGGCAGAGCATTTCGTGCACCACAAATGGGCTGTGAGCATGGACTGATTTGCCACGTATTGATGTGCTTGTGTTGATCTTTTTGATATACTCGATGCAAGTAATAACACATCCAATCTGTTTTCTCCTGGTTCTTTGACATTTTTAAATATTGAAGGGAGCATTATGTTTTGGATCATCGGATATTCTAGTTTCTTATGATCCAATCTGAACGGTTATCTTTAGGAGCTTAATTTTACCAATATAAACACCTGGAATCAAATATTGGTCATTTGTTTGATAGGAGTAACACTCATACTCTTAATAAGCCCAGGTCCCAGTTAAGGTACCAGGGTACCAAGTGGTTATCTTGTTTTGGAAGGAACAATGTAGAACTCATAAATTAATAAAGACACCATTTCTCTTAACAGAAATACATTTTTTTTACTATTAGACATCGCAATGCCATCCCATAATTAGGTCCAGTCATGTAAAACACACATCTAGAGGCCCTTCAGTACACACAGGTATTTTCTTTACCTTCAAATACATTTGTGGCCAAGAAGGATACTTTTCGGTATTTAGGGTCGATGCTACAAAAGGACGGAGACATTGATGAAGATGTTAGGCATAGAATTTCAGCCGGTTGGTTGAAATGGCGTCAAGCTTCTGGCGTCCTCTGTGACAAAAGGGTGCCTCAGAAGCTGAAAGGTAAGTTCTATAGGACGGCGATTCGTCCGGCGATGTTATACGGTGCTGAGTGTTGGCCTATAAAAAGGTGACATGTCCAGCAATTGAGTGTAGCAGAGATGTGTATGTTGCGTTGGTGTTGTGGGCACACAAGGAGGGATAGAGTCTGGAACAACGATATTCGGGATAGGGTTGGGGTGGCACCAATTGAGGATAAATTGATTCAACATCGGTTGAGATGGTTTGGACATGTCCAACGGAGGCCTCCTGAGGCGCCGGTGCGTAGTGGAGTTCTAAAGCGGGCCGATAATGTAAAGAGCGGTAGAGGTCGACCTAAACTAACTTGGGACGAGTCCGTTAAGAGAGATCTTAAGGAGTGGAATATCTCCAAGGATTTAGCTATGGATAGGAGCGCTTGGAGATTGGCAATCAATGTGCCTGAACCGTGACCTCTTTTTGTCTTGTGCCCTTTATGTCCCTTTATGTGTCTCCCTGTTTCTCGTCTCTTTTGGGTTTCATCTCTAGCCTACCCCAACTTGCTTGGGACAAAAGGCTATGTTGTTGTTGTTGTCAAATTTTTATATATTACTGACTCTTACCACTTGTTACCTTATTTTTTCTTTCTGGAGGATGAATACCTTTTTAACTTCTGCAGAGTTTGTCAACAGAAGACAGAAGAACCTCTGGTTGACCTTGGATGCAGATGTCGTGGTGATCTCGCAAAAGCACATCGCACATGCATTGATGTTTGGTTTCGTACTAGAGGTTCAAACAAGTGTGAGATATGCCAGTAAGTGTTCTACATAGATGGTTCTTGACTGTTGCTTCGAATTACTTTGCCATACTGATTTTCCTAACTATACAGGCAGGTTGCTGTCAATATCCCCCCTCCAGAGACGCAAGCAAGTGTATGTTTACTATTTTGCACTTTATATCTTTCAATCTGTATTGGATCATTTGGAGAATGTATGCTTCCTAGTTCATATGTATATCCATTGTCGTTTATGCTCTAACTAAGAAACTGGTCTATGTTTATGTTTAGCCGAGTTAAACTACCTGTTGTCAGTTCGTATCTATTTGTAGTTTTAAGAACACCTCATTAAATATAACAACTTCAATTGGCTTTGTTATGGAAGACTTCTGTTCCACAATTACATACATGAAGGCCATCCTGAAATTTGAGGAGGCACAGTATTGATAAAAGTACAAGTCGAATTCCTCTTTCTACTTGTGAAATTTACTTGTTTTCATTCAACAGACAAGTTATTGGGTTTGGAGGGTTGATTCGACTTATGGAAGGGGACGAGGAGGACGTGAAAGGGTATTTTTATCACTGGATATGATAAATAAGAAACAAAAGCACTAACCTGACTCTTTATATCAAAAAATGATTATTGATCATGTAACAATGTGCAAGTTTTCTTTTTTGTTGAGCCTGTATTTTTCATTGTGTTTCATATTTTATTTTGTTTCTCTTTTTGTGTGTAGGGATGGTTTAGCCCACTTTGGGTTGCATTTGCAATTTTGATTGGTGGTCTCTTATTGGATGTGCTGATATCTGTTTCTCTTGGTGTTTCTGCGCTCCCTGTCAATATAATAATTGGTATGGAACAATGTTTTCTTCTACCATATTCTTACAGTTCTTCTTTTTAACCTTTTGTTAAATTCAAAAAGACAAAGGAAGGCAGGACATGAATTAGCTTCATCGTACCTAACCTTACAGTTTGTTCTTTGGCAATAGATAATTGACTACTCTCCTCTTGCATAAGCAAAATGGTCAACCTAATATTATTAGATTGACAAATACTAGTAGGAATTTGGAACTACAAAATTTTCATGTAAAAGAAAAATTACAAGTCACTGGACGAAATTCAGTTTCATCTGATGTTCATGCTAATACTGTTTCCTAGTGTCATTTCATTTTATATTATCACGTGTTCACAAAATGACCGACTTAGTAATTGTATTTTGCGACGGTCCTCATCTTGAAGTCTTGGGCTGTCTTAGGATCACAGGAAATCTACTGGTTTTCAGGGGTAGACAAGGAACTCAAAACTTCTGAATTCCCAGACGATTTAAATAAATAAAGCACTAGAATAACGGGCTCTTGAAACAGCCATTTCTTTTTTTTCTTTGAGATTGAATGGGTAGTGATTATGTATGTATCAGCATCGAAGTCATTGACAGTTGGAAATTTTGTTAGATTATGTGACATCAGGAAGGGTAATGTATCTGAATATGTTGCATTAGATTTATTAGCAATCAATATGTTTTTTATGCTTCATACTTCTGGTTCTACTACTTTTGCATTGATTCACTTGAAAGACATTTTGCATAGTGAATATTGTTCATTGAATAACCTGACCAATGCGATGTTTGCAGGCGTTCTTATAGTTCTCGGATTGGGCACCGCCCTTCGTCTAGCCCTTGAGTGCTGTCAGGAATGGGGCTCAAGGAGGAATGTGAGCAACATGCCGAGCCTGGAGAACATACCGCCGACTGGGTACCACCCTGCAGTAGTATAATCATTATGGGACTTGTAAATAGCGTAGGAACATCTAAGCTCGTGCTGGCTTTTGGATGACATTCTCGCAATTAGCTTTAGCTCACACGTTCCTCGTTAATGTCGAGCTCAAATTCAAAGCTTGTTGATTGCGATCGGATTCATACTCCACTAGTCCACTCCAAATTGTAAATACAGAGTTACTGATACTCGGGTGTTCACGGGCTAGTGTTGATGCCAAACTGGCAGCACCTTAATTGGAAGCTGTCCGGCAATCATTCAGCACGACATCGCTAAGTTTCTTCTCCCTTGTACGGTTTGCTCTGACAAATCTGGGGTTGTGATTCATCTTATCAGTGGTTTGTGGGTATAGGCAATTGTGAAGGCCATTTGAGCCAATGCTGTTTTCATACGTTTATGCACTAAGGGGGTGTCTGGGACTGCTCCACTCCACGTTTTTTTTAGCTAAACGGATTTAGCTTCACGTACTATGTTTAAGGAAAAATGGTGGAGTTGTGAGAGCACTTAAAGAGGTGCTCTGTAAACTTAAGTTTTTTGTGGAGCTGTTATACAGTGGAGTTTGTCGAGTAGTTTCAAGCACCCCCTAAGTTGGGTTGGATATAGCGTTTTTATATGAACTAATTTGCTGATAACTATGGTGATTACATACAACCATAAATTTTACACTTCCCTTCGGATTCTTGACAATCCTCCTACCAAGCCTTGATTTGCACTAATATGGTAAAAAAAATGGAGTTGCATGGACATTATAAAAAATTGAGACACCTACCTTTTCTTTTCATTGTCTTTCTTATTAGAGAGGTAGATAAGGACCTTTTGTTCTTTATTAAAGAAACCAGGTTGTATTTTATTTATCCGTAGAATGAGATACTACCTCAGCTTTAAATTATAGTCTACTTTGATCCTATTCTAAGTCAAACCTTATTAACTTTGATCGGATTTTTAAAACATATATATTTTTAAGTTTAAAAAATGTACTATTAAAATATATTTCATATAAATTTAATGAAAGTAATTCAATGTTGTATATATTGATGTATATTAATATGCATATATTCAAATTTAAAGAAGTTTAATTTAGAACAAACTAGAGTGCACTTTAATTTGGAACGAAGAGAGCACATTACATTCATTACAAAGGCATTTTGAGTAAAAGAGAATTACATCGAGGTCCTTGTAAGCATTAACCAGATGAGGAGTTTTTTTGTTTTTTTTTTTTTTTTGGTTTGAGGGGTCCAGATGAGGAGCTGGGCCACCTCTACCAGAGCTCCATTGCACTTCAGCCCAGCCCACAAACCCACCACAATGGCCCATGAGCATCATTCTCGGAGCCTACCACGTCACCGGCGGCATGTCGCCCAGCGGCCAGCGCCGTGGAAACCGTAGACGAGGAGGACAAAGGGAAAGAAAGCCTACGGCCCCAATCTCGCGTCCCGCCGGCGGCCACCACCATCACCGCCATGATCAGCATCCTCGCGCAGGTAACCTACCTTAGGCCCTCTAACCACTCGAGAATTCGACGGGGTCATGCTAGATTGTGGTGGCTGATTCGGTTCGTTTCCTCGTGGCTTGGCCTCCGGATCTGCACGCAGGAGCGCCTCCTCGGGTTTGCCCTGGGCTCCGTCTCCATGGGCGGCTTCGTCCTCCACCAGCGCCGCGCCATCTACCGCTCAATCGCTGAAGCCGACGGGTCGCCCTACTTCTACCAGGTCAGCATCTGGTTGCTTCCTCTGAACCTACAGCCCAGCTGCTGTCTGCTTTCTGAACTATTGTGGCGATTCATGGCTTAATTTTCCGTAGGATTGTGCACGACAAACTTATAGTGGCCATCAGAAAATGATCTCTTTTTTTCTTTTCTTTTTTTTGTTTTGTTTATGACGTGACCTTTTGCCTCTCCCTAGACCTAGCTTGACCATAGGCAAAGTATAATCTCTGCAGGTTCCATTCCTTGGGTCTAGTTACAGATTGTTAGTAGCTTGAAGAATCCTCTTGGCCTTTTTATGATGCCAGTGCAATAAAAATAGTCATTCAGTAAGGCAGACATTGCAAACTCAACAGATAAAAAAAAAAATACTCACTCACCATTTTATACAGCGTCTTTGATTGAAAAAAGTTTAACTTCCTAAGTTTTGACCAACAATTAATCCTATATGCATTTTTAGTGTACAAAAAGTAGTATTTTTAATATGCTATTGGTTTTGTAAAATTGACAATAAACTACTCCCTCCATTCATTTATCTCCTTCATCTAAGCAAAAACTTTTTATTCAAAAATCTCCTTCATATTAGCTTGGGACTTGCTCGCATTTATTGTCCGTTTGCTGCTCATTGGCTACCACCTGCCTGTATTTATTGTCTCTTTGCTGCTCATTGGCTGTTCCTAGCATGTGACTCCTCGTATGCGCTCAGCACGCGATGATTAAATGCAAACTGAGTGGTTTTGCTCTGCTCCTTGGTCACTACGCCAAAGGCTAAAATGATGGAGATAAATGAACGGAGGGAGTATAAAATTTTATCATATCAAAATAGGCCTTACAAAAAGCAACTGAGGGAATGTTAACATAAGCTAAGCTCAGGAACTTGGGAAGAAAGGAATACTGAAATGTGCACAGCTTTGTTCCGTCCTTTGGTTGTATTTTTTCATGAATTAAGTGCTGCTTGGATTGATGTTTCTGTCGCTGGTCGCTGCTTTACTAAAAGGGACTAGAATTTAGTGTGGTATCTGGTAATAATGGCACTAAAAGATTTACTCCCTCCATTCATTTATCTCCTTCATCTAAGCAAAAACTTTTTATTCAAAAATCTCCTTCATATTAGCTTGAGACTTGCCCGCATTTATTGTCTGTTTGCTGCTCATTGGCTACCACCCGTCTGCATTTATTGTCTCTTTACTGCTCATTGGTTGTTCCTAGCCTGTGACTCCTCGTATGCGCTCAGCACGCGATGATTAAATGCAAAGTGAGTGGTTTTACTCTGCTCCTTAGTCACTACGCCGAAGGCTAAAATGATGGAGATAAATGAACGGAGGGAGTAATATTACTAGAAACCTCCAAGTTAGAAAATATCAAATTCCGCTTCAGAAATCTTGGAGCTTGTGAAATTAATGTCTGTATATTCCCAAACCAGTGACATCACAAGATACAAAGAACAAAACCTCAATAGAGTTATGGAAATCCAAAACTACCGCTTGAACACTGATATGACTTATGCATTTTCTCTCATCAGAGGTTTAGACACATCCCACGTATTAAAGGGTTATCTCATGTTTGTCAAAGGAGGAATCATGACAATCAAATTCAACATGCTTATATGATACAATTTTTTAAGAAATGTTGCAGTTTCTTTTTTTATCTTCGTCTAGAACTGTTATCCCATCAGTTTTCTTGCATACCAAGATAAACTTGATATACTGCCAAATTTGTAGCAAAGTACGTGAGCAAATGAACTGTAAATATCACACCTGTGGCAGTGAGCAGTTCTGTAGGAAAATTAATGTTATATTGGTCGTGGAACATGTGTATTTAAACTGTTTTTCAAGTGGAAAGCATAACTAGAAACAGTATCAGAATCTAAAGCTGAACAGTGGTAAGCCTATTAGCATGGATGTGTTATGTTTTTTATGGGGTTAGTAGTTAGTAGTATCGTTTCCTTTCATAACTCCAGCAGCCATGGCAACAAATCGAAACTGTTATGTTCCAAAGTTTTACTTATCTTTCCAAATACATGTGTCAGCTTCTTTCTCTTGATGAATCTATCCTCAGTGTCAAAATCTTTCCTGTTGCACAGCCTGGTGAAATTGCCAGTCGAAGAAGCTCAACTGAGCTGGCTCATGTATGGAACAAGGCAGTGGATGAGACTCTTGGGCGGCTTGTTGTGTACCTTAGCTCTCGTGGATGGTGATTCAAGCACCGTGTTGAACATGCAACTGAGGAAGCACGGACTCTTTTTTCAAGCCATTGATGTGCTCATATTTCTCTGTACCCGGATTGAACATGTTTTGTTTTAAAAGAAAAAGATACTCCCAATGACCGATTTATCTCGAACTGAGCTGATTCTACCGCACGCTTCCCTGAACAGGTGGATGTTACTTCAAGGCCAATGTTGTGTAGCCCTGGGAAAGCCAGGATTCGTCTAACTATTTGTTTTGTGACTTGCTTGCCTTTCATTAATCAACCGGGCGAAGCCTCGGAAGCCAAAAGTTGCATCATTGCATATATGTATTGCTAATAAAGAATGTACGTTGTTTTGCTGACTTTGCAACACTCCAATGGAAACTATGACCATTCTAATGGTCAGTTATCTGTCCATCCCCGATCACCCTCAGTATCAATTCTGGTCTTCCATCTGTGACTCAGGTTTCAGTTTGTCATTGAATATACCTGTATGTATAATCTCAGTCGCAAATTCAGTTTTAGTCATGATTCAGTTGCATCACCCATTAGCTGCAGTGAGAAATTGTCATCAAGCACCATATATCTTCTCCACTAGTTTTTTCTAGAACACGACTTCACGTGTATTTCATTAAGAAGAAGTTAGAAAAGTGATACAAAGGACTCGCAAGTAATCTCAGGATTACCAACAAAACCCCACAGGCACACACACACACATAGCAAGAAAAACACGAGGGGGAACCTCCACCATAAAACCCTAACCAACTAAGCCTGATACAAGAATACAACACAGTGGTAGCCAATGGTGTAGTGAAACCACAAAGTCGATGGAGCAAGCTTCCAACTGGCAATCAACCTTGATGGCAAAGCATCCGTCAAGGGTGCCAGTGCGACAACAGCGGCAAAGCATCCGCTAGAGAAGAGACCATGGTGGCAAAGCATCCACCAGAGACGATGACCATTAATACGGCAAAAGGTATCCGCGGATGAGAGGCCATCACACTCACAGCAGACAAGCATCTGCCTGAGAGTGGAGACCGGGACGATATTGGCGGCAAGGCATCCGCCGGATAGGACCATTACGACAAAGCATCCGTAATGAGGGCCATCACACGCTCAGCAGCTGAGCATGGAGACCGAAGCGACGAGGTGGCCAAGCATCCACCCAAGCAACAACATGGCGGCAAAGCATCCGCCAGAGACGACAACCAACGACGCGGGCACACGGCAAAGCATCCGCGGATGTGGGACCATCACGCTCACAAAACGTCCGCGGAGGCACCGTCTTGGTTTCCCGGCACCGGCAAGCGCACGGAGTAGGTTTGGGCACAGAAGCGACCCGCATCTCAGGGAGGCGAACGTCGGCCACTGTGAACGTGTGATATTGAAAATGAAAATCAAGAGAGGCCAAAGTGTGGTTCGTTGGTCTGTGCATTGGGAGAGACCAGGAGCGAATCAAGCCTGGACGCTGGTGGTGTGTGTTGGTCTGTGCAACATGGACTCTTAAGCTCGAGCAAGGTCAACGGTGCCGCTGCTGCTCATGGTTCTGAACCTAGGAGCCACGAGACGAGAGAAGTGACTCGATACGGGCACCCAACAAAAAAAAAAAACAGCACCTTGCATCTGGATAATTTCTGCTAGACCCAACAAACAGCACCTTGCATTTATATAAACAGCCCGGCCCAACTCTCTGGGCCCACCTAAAGCTACCACACACACACGTAGCAAACCAGTCCGCGGGCCCTGAAGCAACTACGCGATCGACTTGGGCGCGCCCGCGGCCGCGCCACCGCGCGCCGCCACGACCCGGCGCCGCACCACGGCGTACGCCACGCCGATAGCCACTAGCGCGGCCGCTGCGGCGCCGACGAAGACGCCTGTCACCCTGTGGTTGTGGCGCCGGTGCGTCTCCACGGGCGCCACGGCCGCCCCTTCTTCCTGGTCGGCCTTCGCTACTTCCGCCGACGATGTTCCTCTGACCGCGGACTCCCTCAGCTGCTGCTGCTGTCCGCGAGGCGCGACCGCCGGCGCCGGCGCGACGCCGGGGTGAGCTCGACGGGTGCGCGCGCTGCTGGGGTGGAAGAAGTCGTAAGCGGCCGGAGATAGAGCGAGGGGGCTCTCGAAGGGGAGCCCGTGCGGGTGCGCTGCGGTGGGCCTCTCCTCGCCGCGCCCGCCGACGGGTAGAAGCACAAGAGCGATCACCGCCACCGCCGCTGCCATTGCGGTGATCTTAGCCATGGCTCGAATTGCACCTTCGGTTGAGCTGGGCTGGAGCTTGATCTTCTTGGTCACATAAGTTCGCAGGCGAGTGTGACCGAGCTTGAATTCTTTGTGCTTATATAGAGGGCGTAGCCGTAAGCAAACAAAGGTACGGTCCGTGAGGCTTTGCTTCTACTTCAATTCTTGTAGTGGCAAGCGAAAGGGGAGCAGAATGATGATAAGGTGTGAAGAGATGGCATGATGTTTTACAGGAGCTTTAAGCTCCAGCCTCCAGGTGCAGTGCAGAAGATATCCATATGGAGGAGGGGCGAGACACATCCTTAATCAGTCTTGTTTATTCTAATTCATCAAAAATATTGTTTATTCAGACTAGTTAAGGGATCAATCATAGTCACTCCGACATGTGCTTCAGAAACACAGTTAGTTTGTTATTGTTTGTAAAGCAGGTCTTTTAAGCAACTTTTGGTTGCCTTTATGTTCGCTTTCAGGCTATTAATGATGGAAACATTCTTTGCCACAGAGGGAATGAGCAAAGAGTCCTTGTAATCTTTGGCCTGCGGCAATTGTGGTTGAGTTGAATATCTAGTTGATATTGGTGAAGACGTGAAGTTATGCAGTATTTGTTTGAATTAGTGATTGGTTATGATTAGAAGTAACTCTTGATTGGTAAAAGGGCTAATCTGACAAGAACCAAATAACCACACAGTAGTTAATAACTCAATGAACAAAATTAGCAGGCACCAATGCAGATTAGTCTCAGCAAGTAGCTAGGAGGATCTGTTAATTGTACACGCCAGCCCTGAATGATCCACTCCAGCTTCTTTTACGATCCAGGCCCCAATTTGCACTAGATAAACCATCCAAGGCCCAGAAAAGCCCAGGCAGCACCTGCAGGGATGCAGCAGAGGGCATGATTTTTACCTCCCCTCCCTTGGCCCATCCAGCCATGCCTGCCGCACCAACACAGCACGCATGATTGCTGCCTGCGCACTGCGCAGGAGCACCGCCGTCTGCCGTGCCAAATCCATCGATTCGAAGAGCGCCCGCCACTGCCGCGGCCTCGAGCAATTGAACAGGCGTGGCATGCAGCCATGCCCCACGTTACGTCGCCTTTACTCCTCCATCTTTTCCACGTCACGCAGGGGCCTTGCAAATTTGCAACGCAGAACCTGTCTGTCTGAATGTGCTGTTATACTAGCAGCCCAGCCAGCCACTCTTCAGAAACACAAAGATACTACTAGTATATTACTAGGAATCTTTCTGAGTATTGGCTACTAGGGTTCTTTGTTAAATGGGATGGACAAGAAGGACAAGGATGCCACATTCTGGATGTACCTTTATGTAAGATACAACTGTCAATGGCTAATATGTTAGACAATTGACATTGTTCACAGGGTGCAGAATGTTGCTTGGAATCTTGTATTTGTTTATTTGTGTTTGAGTAATCATACCCATTGAGGCATGGCTTAGATTGTATGATTACCTTCTCTTGTTGGAGGGAGTATGGATACGGAAAAGACGGTAAAGAAATGGCTCTATGCTGCAGTGCTGCTATTGCTATGGTTTGCATTTTCCTTTCCCTCTCGTTACGATATGGCTGTAAGGTGTGAGATCAGAATCAGAATATTTTGCTACAACTGATGACGGCGCACCAAAGGTCGAGAGGGATTGGAGTGGATTTGAAGTGCAACATGTGAACTAGGGTGGATTGAAGTGCAGAAAACAAGCCCTATGGACACCTTAAGGATTGATTGATTGAACTAGGAAACTAGCTCATATTTTGCCACATCATTTAAAATACAGTACGTAATACAAACTCTTCGATAATCTAACTCTAAACATCTCACTATAGGTCCGACATCATTTCTTTTCCCTCACCCACACCTCACCATGGGTCCCAATAACAACCTCGTAGTTTGTTCAACGGTTCAAGCCTCTCACTGGGAAATACTCCTTCCGTCACAAATTATTAACTTATAGAGTTGTCCTACGTCACATAATATAAGTTTGATCAAATTTATAGAAAAGAACATAATATTTATAATACTGAATTAGTATCACTTGATAGATCATGAATACATTTTGATAACATACTTATTTGTTACATAGATGATATTACTTTTTTCTATAAAGTTGGTCAAACTTAAGATAGTTTGACTTTAGGTGATTACAAGAATATTGATTTATTTTGCGATGGAGGTAGTAAAACGATAATAGATAGCCCTTTTCTTTCCTTCTATGTTGTTTCTTCCACATAAGCAAAATGCTGAGGTGGATCTCTATGAGCTACTTGAAATATCACTATCCTGAATGATTTCTACAAATACCTTTTCAGCGAATCCATTGTCTTATCTTTCCTAACATCTTAGTATCACACATCTTCCTATTTTAATTCCTATGTAGACATAATAATTTATTGTATAAGAAACCATTTCTTTCTCCTACCTCCATACTTTCTATGCCACATCACAATTTTATTTACCTGTCACTCGAATTAATATTGTGGAAATCATCTTAGTCATCCAATTAGGACTGCCAGTTCTGCCTGTCACCACCAGTACATGACTTCCAAGAGTCTCAAGGCTGGTACATATAGAACATGATCCAAGAGGGGTGGGGAAAGGCTGCGCAGTGCAACTTTTAAGGAGGACAGGAGGTGATCATTATGCTTTATCCGTCCGAGCACCATTGTCTCCGACTGCATGCTCTTCGCTCCAGGCACGACTGATAATCGCAAGATCCAAGAACTCCGACCTTTCACTATCCAGCCTTGAAAAGTGCCCCAGGGCTTGTTTAGATGCCATCCAAATTCCAAATTTTTTCACTCTCTCTCCATCACATCAATTTTTAACCGCTTGTATGGAGTATTAAATGTAGGTAAAAAATAATTAATTACACAGTTTAGTTGGAAATCACGAGATGAATCTTTTGAGTCTAGTTGGTCCATGATTGGATAATATTTGTCAAATAAAACGAAAATAGTACTATTCATCAGGTTCACATTTTTTGCAATCTAAACAAGCCCCCGGTGCCTTGACAGCACTTGCCCGCATGGAAGTGCTCGTGGTCGAGCGTGGCGATGGCCGCCCTGATGACAGGCCCTACCCAGGCCAGAAGATCCACTGCACACGAAATGATCAATCGCGGTGCGGTGAGAGGGGCTGGGGTTCAAACTCGATTGCAAGGAAATGTTTTGTTTTTGGATGAGCGTAGCTTCACAATTGAGGCCTCGTTCGTTTGTGTTATAATCTGTACTTTTCAATTTGTTTTTTAGTTGGAACAGTATTTTTTTCTCACAACAAATCAATGAAAAGTATTTTCAGCTATGGCTTTTCAGCGAAGCGAACAGACTCTAAGTCATAGATGTCAGTCTGCTGATTACCGTCTTGTAGTGAACTATAGTATGTTTAAGCATGGCTGTCTTGGTCACTCGTTGGTTGATGCCCGTGCCCGTGATGGAATGGTGCCCACTGCCTATGTGCACCGCGA